>APFE030735837.1:0-27003 GCA_000404065.3 Pinus taeda | reverse complement strand
CAGGAAGTGGTTATTCGATTCTCAAAATCAAATAGCTACCGCCCGGCCGCTCGTGGGGACGGTGGCTGATAAAATTGTTTTTTTGAAATAAAAAATAAATTTTGTTAAATATGTTTATTGTATTTAAAAAATAGGATTTATTTTTTATTTAATTTTTTTTTATCAGTCACTGCCCCCATGAGCGGTCAGGTGGTGGTTATTTGATTCCGAGAATCGAATAGTCACTTCCTGGCCATCCCCACGGGTGGCCGAATGGTGGCTATCCGATTCTGAGAATTAGATAACCACCACCCACCCACCGCCATAGGTGGCTGAGTGGTGGTTATCTGATTCCGAGAATCGGATAGCCAATGCCCAACTGCCCGTTGGGGTGGCTAGGAAGTGGCTGTTTGATTCTCGGAATCAAATAGCTACCACTTGGCCGCTCGTGGGGGTGGTGGCCGATAAAATTGTTTTCAATTTAAATAAAATAATATATATATATATATATTTTTAAATACAATAAACATATTTAACAAAATATATTTTTTTATTTAAAAAACAATTTTATCAGCCACCCGCCCCACGACTCGTTGAGCGGTAGCTATTGATTCCGATAATCTAAACAACGATTTCTGGCCACCCACGGGTAGTTGGGCGGTGGCTATCTGATTTTGGAAATCAGATAGCCACCACTCAACTGCCTGTGGGGTGGCTGGGTGGTGTTTATCTGATCTCAGAATCGGATTAGCCACCGCTTGGTCGCCCATCAGATAAACACCACCCGACCACCCCCACAGCAGGCAGTTGAGTGGTGGCTATCTGATTCCGAGAATCGGATAGCCACCACCCAACCTGCCTGTGGGGGTGGCGGGAAGTGGCTGTTCGATTCTCGGAATCAAATAGCCCACCGCCCAGCCGCTTGTGGAGGTGGTGGCTGATAAAATTGTTTTTTATTTAAAGAAAAAATAAATTCTGTTAAATATATTCATTGTATTTAAAAAAGCAAAATTTATTTTTTATTTAAAAAAGAATTTTATCGGCCACCGCCTCCACGAGCGGTCGGGCGGTGGCTATTTGATTCTGAGAATCGAATAGCCATTGTCCAGCCACCCTCCACGAGCGGTCGGGCGGTGGCTATTTGATTCTGAGAATCGAATAGCCATTGCCCAGCCCCCCCCACGGGTGGCTGGACAATGGCTATCCAATTCTCGGAATCAGATAACAACCACTCAGCTGCTTGTGGGGGTAGCCTGGTGGTGGTTATCTAATTCTCAAAATCGAATAACCGCTGCTGGGCTGCCCATGGGGGCGGCCTAGCGGCGACCGAGCGGTGGCTATCTAATTCTGAGAATCAGATAGCCACCACCCGGCCACCACCACAGGTGGCTGAGTGGTGGCTATCCGATTCAGAGAATCAGATAACCACCGCCCAACTGTCCATGGGGTGACCAGGAAGTGGCTATTTGATTCTCAGAATCAAATAGCCACCGCCCGGCCGCTCGTGGGGGTGGTGGCCAATAAAATTGTTTTTTTTAATAAAAATAAATTTTGTTTTTTTTTTTTTGTTTTTTTTTTTTTAAATACAATAAATATAGCGGTTGGGCAGTGGCTATTTGATTCCGAGAATCGAATAGCCACTTCCCGGCCACCCCCACGGGTGGTTGGGCGGTGGCTATCTGACTCTCGGAATCAGATAACCACCACTCAACCGCTTGTGGTGGTGGTCAGGTGATGGTTATCTGATTTTCAGAATTGAATAGCCACCTTCATGGGCGATCGAGCGATGACTATTCGATTTCGAGAATCGGATAACCACCCCCACCAGCGGTCAGGTGGTGGCTATCCGATTCTCGGAATCGGATAACCACCCCCTGACCACCCTTGAAGTGGATATTCAATTCTCAAAATTGGATAGCCATCGCCGACCGCTAGTGGGGGTGGTTATCCGATTCTTGAAATCGAATAGCCATCTCCCGATCGCCCATAAGGGTGGCTATCTGATTCTCTGAATCGAATAGCCATTGCCCGGATGCTTGTGGGGGTGGCTATCCAATTCTCGGAATCGAATAGCGATTGCCCAATTGCCCATGGGGGTGGCTATCTGATTCAGGCGATGCCCGTGGGGGTGGCTATCCAATTCTCGGAATCGAATAGCTATTGCCCAGGTGCCCATGGGGGTGGTGGAATCGGATAGCCACCGCTCAGCCACCTGTGGGGGCGGCTAAGCAGTGGCCATCTGATTTTGAGAATCAGATAGCCACCGCCCGACTACCTGTGGGGGTGGGCGATTGAGTAGTGGCTCTCTGATTCTCAGAATCAGATGGCCACTGCTCAGTTGCCCACAGGCAGCCGGGCGGTGGCTATCTGATTCTCAGAATCAGATGGCCACTACTAAGTCGCCCATGGGGGTGGCTGAGCGGTGGCTATCCAATTTCGAGAATCGGATAGCCACCCCCATGGGTAGTGAGGCGATGGTTATCTGATTCCGAGAATCAGATAGCCACCGCTTGACCGCCCATGGGGGTGGCTATCTGATTCTCGGAATCGGATAGCTACCGCTCGACCACTTGTGGGGGCATGGCCCTGGGTGGCAGAGATGCGTGTAAATATATTTTTTAAAAGTTTTAATCCTAAATATAATGTTTTTTAAAATTTAAATGTTTTTTTATTTTAAAAAAATTGAAAAAATATGTTTTTTTTTTTTTTAAAATCATATATAATATAATATTTTTAAATTAAAATGTTTGAAGCTTATATATATATATATATATATATATATATATAATTTTAAAATTTAATTTTTATTTTAAATTTATTTTTTATTTTCTATTTTTTAATTAGAGTATATTTTGTTTTTTAGGTTTTTTTTTTAATGTTTTTATCTTGATTTTAATAGTTTTTTTTTTTAATCTAGTTTGTTTGTTGTTTGTTGTTTGGTTTTTTTTTTTGTTAATGCCTTTTTAAATTTTTTCTATTTTAGTTACTTACTTATATATATATATATATATATATATATATATATAATATAATTCGATTTATTTATTTATTTATTTATTATTTTATGGTTTACACACATACATAAATATATATAATATAATATTTCATGTTTTTTTTGTTTTTTTTTAATATTTTTATATGTGTTTTTAATAAAAAAATTGACACAAAAATTTAAAGTGTCAAAATTTGTTAAATTTAGAAAATAATTATTTACATTTCATACATTAGAAATCTTAAAGTAAAAAAAGGTCTTTTAAAAAAAGGGCTTGATGTAGAATCACCACTTTTTTAAATCAACATGCATATTAATAACATTCTAAAAGGTAATATATATAAAAAAATTTAAAGTGCCAAAAACTATGCTCTAAAAAAAATATGTGTTCTGCATCCCCCTTTTCAAAATCGGGTCACTTTTTTGCTATCTCTACAAAACGGGTAACAGTATCAATTCCCCTTTCAAAGTTTACATTGTTCATATATGGTGTTCATCCAATTCCATCATTTATGACTCCATTCGTCTTTGGTTGTTCCAACGTATGCTCACTGGAGATGTTGCAAAGTGGTATGTTGATCAGCCCACCACCTCTCATTACACTTTCGTGATGTTTGCTAAAGTGCTCCTTTCATATTTTAAGTTACCTCTCTGATATGACATTGGGATGAAGCTCTTGACCACATTCAGTTAGTCCTTTGCCACCCATCTTTCTGATCATGTCCAGGAATGGCATAGAAGGAGGAGCATGTGTCGTGCTCTACCCTTCGAAGACCGTGTCTACCTCAATTAGTTTCTTAGGACTCGTTTAGTGCCTATTCCCAAAGATGTTGGGTCTCACTTTCCTTAGACAGAGGAAGAGGCTCTCTAGACCGCTCTAAGATATGACTTGATTTATGCTCAATCTGAATATGTTTATACCATTATCCTAGACCTCTCTCGTCCTGATGGTGCCAATGCAACGGGGGAATCTCATGGCGCGATGGTATCATTGGAGCTCTTTCACATCCTTCGCCATATACTCAGTAGGGTTATGGCCATCCACAGGGGGGCACTAGTTCCTCCAATGCTTATCCCCCTTCTACTAGCAACATGTATTCATGACAAAGCACATCTTATGCATTCACCCAACCACATCAGCAGATGTCAGGGGTAGTTAGTGCTCAACCTGCCTACTAAACTATTGCCCATTCACCATCTTACACCTATGCACTGCCGAGCACTTTATCCCCTTAGGCATTAGCGCCACAACCTCCCATGCATCCTTAGCCCCAATAGCCACCAACCCCTCAAGTATTAGCGCTGCAGTCTCCCATGCATCCTCAGCCCTAGCAACCACCAACCCCTCAGGGTCAAGTGTTTTCACAGTAGAGTGCGATCAATCCCAAAAATTTGAAGAAAAAGGATAAGGAGAAAGGTAACCCCAGGGGAACCATCCTAACACCAAAAACCAGAAACATGGTGACCAGCCCAAGAAGAACAAGGCTATTCATACGAAAAAGGCTTGTGCATGTTGTGGTGTACATGGCCATTATACTCATGAGTGTCCCCTTTTACTCTAAATGCACCAAATGTGGGAAGCCCAAGAATTTTCTAGAGGTAAATTGCCTCATAATCCTATGCCATCTCAACGGCCGCACTCACAAATCCCTTCCCTCAACAAGGATTTGTTGTTGCTCAGCCTCAACAAGGTTAAGCAGGCCACCTTCCCCAACCTTCTGGTCCTGGTGACTACCAGATCCTCGTGATGAATTCTAATTAGGTCAATACCTCTAATATTAACTTACAAACTCGATTGCGTCAATATGACAAGCCATCGACTTTGTCCACCACTGATTCCAAAACCAAAACATCTACTGATCCTTTTACGACACCAAATGGTCCGCTATAGTTCCTTCAACCTAAAGTTGAGTCAATTCCTAAGATCCCCAAGGGACCATTATCGTAACGCGGCTTCTAACCGAGCTTCCCATACATATAGTATAGTAGATGACTAGGTGCTGCACAAAAATTGTCACCTTGACATTCTATAATTAGTGTGAGTCTATCACCACTCATACCTTCCCCTTTGTAAGTTTTAAACCTCAGTTCTTCATATCAAGCCTTGAAAATAAGAGAAAGACCTTAAAAATCTCTAAAATTTTGGTTTCACACTTTATTTTAGTATTACCTGCGGTCCCGCACCTATTGGTCATGTCCCCTGCGCACCTGAACGCTCTGTCTCTGTGTTATGGGTGTGGACCCGTGTAAAAGTTAAAAAGGCGCAAGTACATTCTTAAAAACTCACTTTGAGTCATTTTTAGAAGCTTCTAGAGGAAACCTTGAGGTGGCAAGTTCGCTCCTTAAAGGTTCATGCATCCCATACCTTAAGAAGCTAACCCCTTGATGTGAGGAGCTTATCCCTTTGAAGGAGGACCCTATCCCTTCAATGGTGGACCTGTAACCTCCTTCCTTTGCACTATAAAATGAAGCATTGGGCTGGTTATTAGGGAGGTTGAAAGCTGAATATTTTTTATGGTAAATGCTGCTAGAACTTAGTCTTCCTAATTGAGATTTTGAGAGGAGAGATTACATACCTTTTGATCTCATTTGGAAGAGAGTGAGGCTTGTCAAAGTAGAGGAGATTCCTGTTTGGACCTTGGGAAGAGCTTGTACAACGTCAAGGCACCAAAGGTTGTAAAGTTATTCTATTTTAGAGTTAATACAATTAAGTTTATTTTTCTCAATAAGCCGTGTTTTATGGTTTATTTCATGGATTCCTTGATTACCATGATAAACATGACTTATTATATTAGCTTATGCAGGTGTTATTTGATGTGTGCCTATTTGTGATTGCGGGTTCTTAAAAGGAAACTCTTTCAGAGCTGTTGGAGAATAGCTGCCACAAACTAGCATTGGACTTAAGGTAGGGTTTAAAACACATCTTAGTTTTTATTAATGAATTGCAATAAGTTTAGAGAAAGGTAGATTTGCTTGTCCTGCTTGTTGCTAGATATCTGTTGATACTAGGGAGATCGGCCTTGTCCGCAAGATCGATTTATCCGGCCAACAAATTGGTGACCATACTGGGGACTTGAATTTGGTATTTTAATTTTCGTTTGTCTTTGACTTGAGAAACTTGATTTTTGTTTATGGTTTTTGCTTGATGCTTGGGTAGTTTTTAGGTCTTGGATTGTTTTTTGTTTTTTCGAAATTTTTAAGAAGACTACGCGTTCTGTTTGTAATACAGTGTAGACATCTTCGCACTGTTACTTTATTGCACAGAGCGGTACCACATCTAGTTATGCTGGAAGCCTGCAAATCCTGTCAAAATTTTTGAAAAACCTAAAATATTTTTGTCCAGTTAAGTTTATGATTAGTTTATTACTTTTAGTCTCTACCCAGATCTGCATGTGTCCTATCAAAAGTCTTTTGTGAGTAAGTTCCATTGGTGTTGTTGTTTTAAATGAATTTCTAGAAGTTTTGCATACTTGGATTGGTTTCCACTCGGTCTCTTTAGTAACCCAAAGATTAGAAGCCTAAGAAACCTTAGATCACCCTGGTATTTTTTTGTCTTCTTGATGAGTCTGGCTAGTTTGTGAAATATTCCCTTGGTGAGAAATAGATTTCGTTTCTCTTTGCAAATCTTTGAACGAACTTGGTCATAAGTTGTGAATTTCATTTTTATAAAAGAAAACATAGTTGGGTGTTTTTTGATTGATTTGTCATTTTGAACGAATTAATCCTTAGTTTACTGAATAACTAAGTAAAACGTCCTAAAAAATATTTGAAGCCTTTATTTCGATTAGGTTTTTAGAAGTTTAGATCTCAAGACTAGTTTTTCATAGTTTTGAGTGTTTTTAGAAATCAGAGATTCTCTTTTGAAAGAATTGTTTTCTGTAGTTTTGAGTGTTGAAAAGAAAAGGGATTTAGTTTTGTGAGCATAATTAGTAGTTTCGTTTTGAGTTTATTGAAAAAGACAAAAAAAAATTCTTTTCATTTATATGAAGGAAAGATTTGTTTTTCAACGAATTGCGTTCTCAACTCTTTCTTTTAGCTAAAGATTCATTGAAAGGAAAAACAAATTGTTTATTATTTTAGGTGCATTTTTTAGTGTTTTTGGAGTCGAGTCTTCACACCATCAAAGTTTCATCTCCATACCTATTCAATTAAGAAACAACCAATAAAAATAACGCTTAATTAAAATTGATCTAGCAATCTTTTTATTTCTAGGGCTCTTATCATCAATATAGCTTAGGCTAGTATCTTGGAGTAGGGAGTAATTAACTCTCCAAGATAGTTAAAACAAACAAGTTGCTATATCTTGCGATAGGAAATAAATCCAATTGTAATTGATATAATCTGGGAAGCTCCTTTTAAAAGAGTCAATCACGAGATCATGTCCGAACCTTTGAGATAATCAAGTCTGTCTCATTGGTAAAGATAGCAGATTTGCGCGTATTAAAAACGGTAAACCTCGAATTAACCATTGTCAAGGAGCCTGGGGTTACTTGTTGGTAAACCTTGAATTGATCATGTCGAGGAGCCTTCAAGTGGATTGAGCTTTGCTACTCTGCCCTTGCGCGTAGATCAGATCATAGACTGTTCCCCTAGTTATACTTGTCACTGTTGGTAACCTTAGTGACCCTAATCTTAAGATTCTTTCTTAAGGTGATGGTGAAGGACAAGTCTCACTGTACTTGGAGTAGACGTCGACTAGACTCACTTGGACTCTCTAGGGGGTTCTCTTCGCTCGAGATGGTTTTGTGAAGAAACTTGTGCGAGTCTGTTTCATTAAGTAGGTTGTTGAGGTAACTGTTCCAACCGCCATTTCTGTATTGAATTTTGCGACGTTGGATTTCATCACCAACTAGTGTTTTCAGTACGAAAAGTTACTGTTTGTGTGTGGTTTGAACTCTTAGATTTTTTAGGCGTGTGATTCAATTGTTTGGTTCTTTAGAGACTTTAGGTGGTTTTATTGATATTTTCTTTGTTTGCGTGTGAAGTAATTAAATACTTAATCGTGGCTGAATTACCGAGATAATCCCGTAGACTTTGGGGGCAACCTCCCAAATATACACAAAGTCATCTTGAAGGGCTATGAGCTCTTGTAACACCTAGTGACAGTAGAGTTGGGTTACCGGAAGCTGGAGAATCATCTTTAATTATTCACCCTGATTATCCAGTTCAAGCAACATAGTATATTTCTAAACCAATTTCATTTTCCGAAGTTACTGGTAGCATTTTTCCTACTAGTGAATTAATTGAGGAACTTGAAATTTCTAAACTTGAAACTGAACCTGCTGCTACTCCATCCTCAGGATTTGCTTCTCCAACTTCTAGTGGTCTTGGTTCACCCAAGGTAGGAAGTGTCATTACCCAAAATCCTCCTTCTGGACTCATTTCTATTAAAGAACTTGTTAGTCCGGACGAAGATACAACTCTCCCTGAAAATCAACCAACTTTAGAACTTAGGGAGCGTGAATCAATCTTCTACAGTCCTTCTAGAAGTGACGCTTGGTACATATCATTGATGAAATTTTTAGAAAATCCAGGTCTTGCTTCTTCACCACCTCATATTCCTTTTCCTCCTACGCCCAGAGGTTATTATCCTCCTTCGAACATGTCAAAACGGTCATCCATGTTTTCCCAAACACTAGAAACATTTTTATATGGCTGTCCTTCTGTTCCTTCTGGGTATCAGTCACTTTCTGATACTTTTTCAGGAGCATCTCCTCAACCCATTGAACATGGGATATCAACTGGTAATAACAGAACTCTGCCTTTGAACGTAGAAGAAATTCTTATGATGTCTGGTGCTATTCCAAATCCGCAACCTCAAGGTAGTCAGTTACCGCCTGGAGGGAAACCTCAAGGTAGTCAGTTACTGCTTGGGGGGCAACCACAAGGTGCTCAATTATCGCCTAGGGGGAAACCTCAAGGTAGTCAAATATCGCCTGGGGGGCAACCTCAAGGACAGTACATACCTCAAGGTCAACCCCAGACTCAGTATATACCTCAAAGGCAACCCTAGTATCAATATATACCTCAAAGTCAACCCTAGTTTCAGTACGTGCCTCAAGGTTATCAACCTCAAGGTCAGTACCCAACTCAAGGTTTCCAACCACCTTTTGGTTAACCATTTGTACAAGGAGCTGGAAATGTACCTTTCAATTATCAGTCCTACACTCAACCTGGTTATGGTCCTCAATATGTCAACCTTTTATGGGTCCTTACCCCGAAATGAACATGGTGTGGGATCCATCTCAAACTCAACAGATTTTGCATTCTAATGTGCAGTTATCAAGTCAACCTAGACAACCTTTGGTTTTTGGTCAACCCAACAACTTGTCCAGCCTACTATTCAAACTCCTGCACTTGGTGTAGTTCATCAGCCTGGGCCTAGTTCGCCTCAAACTTCACCTCAAATGACTGCTGCAACTACTGCAACTTCTGTTCAATCTACCCCACCTACTTCTGGAGTATCGACAACACCCGTTTCTACTGTTCCTACATCAACTCCTCAGACCTCTTTACCACAGTCCAGACCTACAATTCAGACTTCGATTCAGATGCCTGTAGGACAACCTGGTCCAAGTACGGTTGTCACAAGTCAACCACAATTCACTTATCAACCGTACCAGGGGCAGTATCAATACACTCCTACTGTGCAAAATCCAGTTTATCAATATCAACTGTACCCTGGATATACTTATCAGCAACATCAACAACCCCAATTTGGTTCGATTAATCTTGGTTTTCCAGGAGGATATAATATTCCTAATGAAAATCCAATTCTAGGTTATCCTGGATATCCTCCTCCTGGATCTAGTCTTGTGACCCAAGGTTTTCGAGACCCTAACCGTCAGTTACCTTTTATTGCAACTTTGAGTTTATCTGATTTGTCGCGCCTTACGAACGATCCAATTTACTATCTTCCGTATTGGCCGCCAATGCCTGATAAGTTACCCAATGATATCCCGAAGTTTTAGGGTAATCCAGGAGAATATCTGTCAAATCATGTGATGATTTATCACCTCTGGTGTGCATCCAATTCCATTATAGATGATTCAATTCGCTTACATCGTTTTCAACGCATTCTAATTGGTCTCGCTGCCAAGTGGTACATTGAGTTACCACGAAGCTCTTTTTACAATTTTAGTCAGTTAGCCACTTCATTCTTAACTCATTTTTAGTTGCCTGTCAGATATGACAATGGCACAAAATTATTAACTTCATTAAAACAATCAACGTCCGCATATATTTCAGATCATATTCATGAATGGCGACATCGGCGGCGTTTAGTGAAAGTTTTTATCCTGGATCAAATTTTGGCAGAATGGTTTGTTAAATCATTATTACCTAAAATCACTGAGGATGTAGCTAAGGCAGGAGTTGTTATTGAAGAGCAAGTAATTGCTCAGGCTCAGTACCTTGACCTCATTTATACATAGTTAGGTACTTTACACGAAAAAATCCCTGATCTTCTGAAACAAAATCAAATAAATGCAGCTCCTTCAGGGTCTCATGCCACTGATGGTATGATTGGTTCAGTTAGTACCAAAAGTAAGAAGAAATCTGCAAAGAATTCTTCTCCTATTATAACTTTACCAGATTCCCCAACAGGAGAATCTTTCGCTGAAATTCCTGCCATGTCGTAGAATCATCTACGGCCAAATCAAAATCCGGTGGTAAAAAGAAGGGGAAGAAGAGAAATAAACAAAACTCAAAAGAGAAACCAGATAAAAATGAACCTATTGATGAGAAACGTAAACCTCACTATCCTTGTCTCATTTGTGATGAGGATCATTTTACAAGAGATTGTCCACATCGAGCTGAGGTTTTGAAAATCTTCAAAGGTTCTCAAATGCCTATTGTCTTGAAGGATCCTTTTCCTAATCAAGATAGTAAGATGATAGGTTCTTCCTCAAATGCTTCAGAATAACCAATTATGATGATGTCCCATGTTAGGATTGTGACACGATCGCAAGATTATGGTAGTAAGAATCCTGTTGGTGGTAAGGAAGCATAATCTTCTAATTCAAACCCATCAACTTCAACTTCTTCTGGTTCTGATCCGCTACAGATCGAGAAACCTAACCCAGACTTAGTAATCAAACCACCTACTAAAGGTATACTTCGGAAGTCAGCGTTCAATTTGCATGTGAGAGCTGCTCAGAACTATGACATTGTTGAAGATTTAGCTATATCCCCTTTAACAATGTCGGCTTTGGAGGTGCTGCAATCATGCCCAGCACAATGTAAATTGCTATTGTCTACTATAGGAGCTGTTGATATTCAGGATTCCAACCTTATAATATTCAATTTAGAAAATAGTACACCTCACCTACCTCATCAAATGGCTTTCCAAATCCCAGTGTTAGTCAAAAACAGACCTTGATTTCGGACTGTGATTGATGAGGGAGATTCTATGTGTATTATGTCGATTCAGTGTTGGAGATCGCTTGGTTCTCCTACACTTAATCAATCCCTGACGATTTTAAAGGCTTTTAATGGCTGAGGGTTTCATCCTTTTGGCATTTTGTAGGATTTACCTATAGGGGTAGAACGTAAAATTGTAAATCTAGATGTGGAAGTGGTTGATGCCCCTCTAGATTACAACCTTCTTTTGGGTCGTAGTTGGTCTTACAATATGACTACTATTGTTTCATCAGTCTTCCGACTTATCGAGTTTCCTTATAATGGAAAGATCGTTACAATAGACCAGTTAACTTATGTTTCATTTGCCCCAGCCTCTTCTGATAGTATTCAACATGTCGGTAAAACAACTATCCCTTATAAGGATGTTGGGGTGGGATTGATTAAAGATTATGGTTTACTTGGAACTTTTTCATTTCCTCCTAACGTATCACCTTATTTTTCAACCATTCATATGATTTTATTGAACACTATTGCTTTTGATGATCTTTAGATCGTACCTTCCGATTTTGAGGTGTACTCATTTGGTGATGCAATGCCCTTGAGTCCCTTTGAAGTTGCATATCAAGCTGTACAGTCATTTTTTGACTCTTGTTCAACAGAAATCGATCCAATGAATGTGGTCCATGGGGAATCACTTTCAATCTCAACATCAGATTCAACAACTCTTTCTTATCTTGTTCATACTGATGAGCAAATTTGTGAACTTTTGTCTGTTGATGATTTACCATGGGAAGATCTTCATCATCGATCTTCGTTTTTACCTGAGCTTGATCATTTTGAAAATGATTTCTCATCTATTTTTACCACTGATTATGTCAAAGAACCACAAAATCCATTCTAACATTCTGATTCTGATTTGAATTTGGGAAATATTTCTCGAACGATTCCTATTGACATTTCAGTGAAACCCGGAATTATTGAAAACATTCATATAGGTGCTTCCTGTACAGACGAATAATTCCAAACTTATAAAGCCCTATTTCAAGAATTCCGCGACGTGTTTGCCTGGTCATATGAAGAAATGCCAGGAATCGATCCATCAATTGTTGTCCATGAAATTATAACTTACCCGGATGCTAAACCTGTCAGGAAACGTTTGCGTCAGATACAACCAAGAAAAGTTGCTGCTATTAAAGCTGAAGTTAAGAAATTACTTCGAGCAGGTTTCATTTATCCAATTCCTTTAATGGATTGGGTATCGAATATTTTTCTTGTTAACAAAAAGCAAGGAAATCGAGCTTGTCCTAAAGACAATTATCCAACCCCCTATATCGATCAAATTATTGATGATTGTGCCGACAGTGAAATGTTCTCCTTTATGGATGGTTTTTCCGGTTACAATCAAATTAACATACTCCCTGCTGATAAACCTAAAATGGCTTTCATTTGTCCATGGGGGACATTTGCTTATTGCAAGTTACCTTTTGGATTGAAGAACGCCGGAGCAACTTTTCAAAGGGTTATGTCTTACGCATTTCATGACATCAAGCACATTGTGCAACCTTATCTCGATGATTTACCTACTCATTCATTACGTAGAGCCGATCATCTCACTCATTTAGGAGCCATCTTTATGAGATGTAGGCATTAACGAATTAGGCTGAATCCACACAATGTGTTTTTTGTATAGAAATGGGTCATTTACTGGGATTTGTTGTCTCAAAATCTGACATTTGTGTTGAACCCTCGAAGGTTGAAGCTATTGTCAAATTACCTCCGCCTTCGACTCTTTGTCAACTCCAAAGTTTGCAAGGGAAAGCAAACTTTCTACGTCGTTTCATTCCTAACTACGCCAAGATAACGAAAGGTTTTACCAGGTTGTTGAAATAGAATACTCCGTTCTTTTGGGAGGAGATAGCTAACAAATCTTTTGATGCACTTGAAGATGCGTTGACCCATGCACCGTATTGCATCCTCCCAAATACAACCAGGACTACTTTTTGTACCTCACCACTTCCCATTCCACCATTGGGATGGTTTTAGTTCAGGAAGATGAATTCAACAATGAACATGTGATTTACTATCTTAGTCCAACTCTGAATCCGACTGAGCTTAAATATTTGCATGTGGAGAAATTGGCCTTGGTAGCTGTTCAAGCTGTCCAAAGATTTCGTCACTACATCTTATTACGCAAAACCATGGTAATTTCTGACTGTAACCCTATGACTTATATTTTGACCAAACAATTGTTAGGGGGCAAGTATTCTAAATGGATAGTTATCCTGTAGGAATTTGACTTAGAATTTGAAAAATCCAAGGCAAAGAAATATTTGGTTTTTGTGGAACTGTTGTGTGATTTCCCATGTACTAATATTAAAACTATGGCAGAAGAACCCATTTTGGATGAATCCTTGTTTCTTATCAGTACTCTTGATCCATGGTATGGAGATATAATTGTCTATCTCCAAACCCAATCTTTTCGGCTTGAAATTTCACGATCTTAGCGAAGGAAAATATGTTTCCAATCCCAACAATACAATATTATTGGAGATACACTCTATCTTCGTGGAGCAGATTCTGTTTTCCGATGTTGTCTAACTCATGAAGAAGTTGAAACTTTTCTGAATGAATGTCACTCTGGAGCATGTGGCGGTCATATGTCTGGGTATACCACAACCCAAAAGATATTGCGCGCTGGTTATTTATGGCCATCCTTATTTAAAGATTGTATCAATGCAGTCCGGAAATGCCACAATTGCCAATTTTTTTATCGTAAGATGTGTGCTCCACCTGCTCCTCTCCACCTTATAATTTCCGTCGGTCCTTTTGCGAAGTGGGGTATCAACTTTATTACATGTAACCCTCACTCAGCCAGGGGGCATGCGTATATCATCCTTGCGGTAGATTATTTTACCAAGTGGGACGAGGTGATCCCTACATTTTCAGCAGACAGGAAAAATGCTGCAATTTTCGTTTCAATAATATAATTGTTAGATTCGGTGTCCCTCAAGCAATTATTACTGATCATGGAAGTCATTTTCGAAACATCATGATGACTGAACTAACAGATCAACTTGGCCTGCGTCACGATAGTTCTACTCCATGTTACCCACAGGCTAATAGTCTAGTTGAAGCAATCAATAAAGTTCTAGTCACTATGATCCAACAAATCATTGGTATTCATCGGTTGAATTGGCATAACATGCTATTTTCAACACTTTGGGCATACCAAACCTTAGTCAAAACATCAAGTGGTTTCACTCCTTTTCAACTAGTTTACAGGTTGGAAGCAGTGTTACCCATTGAATGTGAAATTCTGTCATTACAAATAGCCATAGAATTACTCTCAACCACTTCCGAAGAGGAAAACAATTTGTTGTACTTAGCTCAGCTAGATGAGAATCGACGTGATGCTGCATTAGCAATCGAGACTCATGAAAAACGGATAAAAGCTCAGTACGACCGAAATGTTACACCTCGTAATTTTTCAGAAGGAGACCTAGTTTTACTATACGATCAAGCAAACGATAAGCTAGGGGCTAGAAAATTTGTACCCATGTGGCATGTTCCTTTTGTTGTTAAGAGAAAGCTGGCAAAAGGGGCCTATGACGGTGTCTCTTTAGGTAGACCCAGAAATGAGCTTTATCTGAAAATATATTATGCTTAAAGTTTGGTGCGGAGATTTTTGTTAGAATAGTTTTTTTCTAGCTGGTGTGTTTTATATTAGAAAGTGTGCATAGTTTAGAGAGTGTTTTTATCATTATTCCTGCTTATCTTGATTTTACTCTTGATATTGCAGATGTCGACATCTCTTCAAACATACATTGGTTTTCCTGATGGTGCTTGTCATAGTACACGGAACATTTCTTCTTCAGCTTGGGTTATCTATTCACCCTCTGACGAGTTAGTATCTATGCATGGGGTAAGCTTTGGTCAAACAACAAATAACATTGTAGAGTATAGTGTAGTGATTGAGTTATTATCTGAATCCATCTTATTTGGGATTCAGAGTTTGATTGTTAGGTTAGATTCTGAACTCATTGTATTACAGCTTAACAAGGTTTATGCCATTAGAAATCCAGTGTTATTAAGATTATTTTTAAGAGTTAGTCTTTTGGAATGTGAATTTGACTACATTGAATATCAACATAGTCCAAGATATTTAAACACATTAGCAGATGCAGTTTCTTCTCGAATGTTAAATAGACATTTGCAATAATCAAGATAGTAAATTTAAAAACATTCCATAAACATGTTATACAAGATAACCAGTAATAGTGATATATCATAACATAGAAGTGTGTCAAATGTACATCGTCTTCGATCATAGGTTGAAAAACACCTTATGATCAACAAAAATGATAGTACAAAAAGATATAAAATGTCGTATGAGTCTACAAAGATGATCATCCTATCCCTGATGATGATCACGATAAGAAACCACTGCTCGGGCCACCCTACAAAGGAACCTCCTAAAAGGTCCTGAGACCCCAATCACATAGTATTGTAACCTAAGTGGAATATCATCTATACTAGTCTCTGGGATATCTACTGTCAAATGCTCTAGATGATGCTTCAATTCGGTCAGGTGTTGAGGGATTTTCTCCCCTAGGGCTTTTGGGTGGAAACCCTAGTAGACTGAAAGTTGTCTAAATAGAGAAACACACACTCACACAGCCATTATGCTATCAAAAGAAAATTCTAAAGTAAGAAGGGCGTACCTCAGGTCCTACGTTCGAGAAGTTCCTCAAGAGTCCAAACCCTTCTTCAAGTCCCTTTCGCTCCTTTTTCTTGTAAAACAACCAATTCCAAAGAATACAGCAGTATATGGACAAAGACTTATACATAAATCATCTTTATGTTATAAAAGAAGGAAGTTAGTTATGAAATTTAAACCACCATTCACATATGAAATCCAAACATGAACATCATAAACATAAAGAAGAAGCATATTGGGAACCAAGACGTGTTTCTTTATTATAGACAAATAGAATGTACAAAAGGAGTAATATCACCTGAGTAACCTTTCGCAGGCTCCAAGCAAAGCTTCATTCCGGATCCGTCCAACCTCAAGCCTTTAGCATATCTCCTTCCAAGACTCACTCCATGATGCCATAACTAGTAGATGAACATCAACACACAAGGAAACAATAGTTTCTTGTACAAATGGGGGAAGTGCATAAGGCACAAGGGTCTTTAGACCTGGTCAGGGGAAAAATTTCAGTATAATAACCTTTCTCTCTCTCCTCTTCTCCCTTAGGCCCTCCCTTTGATGTCTTTTTATACCACTCCCAAAGTAGTTTTTTAGTTAGGAGTTGGTTGGGAACAGTTGGGCCACTAGCACTAACAGGTGATCAGCAGGTAAAACCCGCAATCTCCACCCGAAAATAAGGAGTTTTATATTTTTTTAAGTGTTTTAATACATATACGTGGGTTGGGTATATATGAACCCACGTATACACGCGTTTAACTCAGGGCAATGTCGCGTACAGGGAATAAAACACTGTTATTTATAATTTGGACCAGGTCTGGAAGGAGGGGTTGCCTAGGCCATGAATGCAGCATCACAAACCATAATAGTGAGATTTGGAGCTATAACAGATGCCCCCTAATATATGAGGTCAGAAGGGGTACATGATGGCCGAAATATATTAAGCAAGTACCTGGAAAGGAAATCTGCCAAAAACTGAGGAGTACTTCACCAGAATTCAGCCTGCCAAGCCACAAAAGGAGATCAGAAAGAAACATCATCTGAGGCGGGCATACCCATGCTCAGAGAAAGCAAAGCATGTCCGCATATCAAGTACAAGCGGATCCACTAAGTATACAAGTATAAATGACTGGAAAATACATAATGGATCATCTGATCATGATCGAACAAGTACATGTCTGAATATCACATATAAAACTGTCAATGATGCTGAGAAATACAATGGATCACTGCTATCAAAGACTGATCCCAAAAGGTACCAACTGAACATGATGGAAAAGGATGGTACTACACTGCAAAATCAAGTGCCAGCATATAGAATGTCACCATAACTGACTGCAACATATAAGGTGGAGTGGTATCAACTGGAAGCAACAGGAGCAACTGTCAAGTGCACCAATGAATGCTGATACAACCTGAGGTCTTCACCGACTGCCGTGGTAAATTTCTACACCATGGGAATAAATAAACTGAGGTCGACCATGTGAGAAATCGTTTGATTACCGGTCATTGATGTATATTGTTAACAAACGCGAGACTACTTACCAATACTGATAATGAGCGTCAAGGTACCCAGTAAAAACCAACAAGTGCGAATAAATGAGCTGGAGTCGAACACCTGTAAGAATCTATCAATCAGGAGACAATGGTGGTTTCCCACTATCGATAGCGAAGGATCTGCCACTAGTGACTGCAAACCCCAAGGTACTGCCAAATGGACTCTAGATCTTTGCCCCAGAGCAATGAGTCGGAGTCGATAGGGAAAGATCCACTAGAAGGAAGGAATTAAGGCATCCTTCATCAATCTAGTGTGAGTGTAACCCATAGGCCAATAATGTGGAAGGAATCAGACGAAAGAGATGTAGTAACCCAACCGAAGTACGTTTCCGGCGTACACAAGATGTGGCTAGCGCACGACAGAAACCATCTGAACCAACCAATAATGAAAGCTAACATAGAGGCGAGGTATCCACCAATAAGGTCAAATGGAAACCAAGGTATTGCACGAATCCCAATGTGTGATAATGTAAGCTGACGTCGAACACAAGGGAAACCACTCAGTCAAAGACCCATGAAACTGATTGATGCTGAGCACAAGGTAACCTATCAATAATGAAAATAGGGCTAGGGTGCAGCTCTAGGCCTGTCCTCAGAGCAAGATGTCATCATCGATAAGGACAAGACCCGTCAGAAAGAAGTCAATGGAGACCTTTTCAAACCGGCACGAGTAAAGGACCAATATAACTGATGTGATGATAGACATGACACTGACAACCAGGATGCCCGACTGAAAAATGAGTCAAGAGACACCGCAGAGAGGCCGACTCAGGCTAACTTCCCTTGAACAAAAGCACGACTCAATGTGACTATATGGAAACATATGATGACTCTGTATAATTTCTTCATGCAAGAGGCACGAACGAACTCTCCATATGATTGGAAGAGATAACCAATCGGGGGAGAACTGACTCAATAACAAGGTTAACGCGTACCTATGTCAAACTAAATCCCACCCATACGGAGGAGACGTTGTTTTGAGTTATTTGTTCAAGGGCGACACGACTGACTCTAGCTGCCAATAATAGATGGAAATACTGTCCCGTTCCCGCTCTTTTTGGAATATTTATTTTTTTTGTCTTTTTCTGTTAATCTCAAAAAAGAATAAAAGAATGCTATGGTATAGTGGAAAGAAAGAGTGTCGGTGAAACAGATGATCTAGTTCCTGGGAGGGGAACATTCCTATGCTCAATGCAGGAGGCGAAAACTGGTTAGTGACACTGAAAGGTGTGTTTCTTCCACGGGTCAAGGTGTGTCAAGCTACAAAAGTCAAAGGTATGCAAGGTTGATTTTGCAGATGTCATGGTCAAAAGTTGGCTTAAACATGAGTCCAAGTGAAGCTGGCTCTAGGCCAAAAGGTGCAAATGGTCAACATGCAATGCAGTAGCACAACTCAACACAAAGGAGCCTCTAGGGTATAAGGCCAAAACAAAGCGAAGAAGCTAAGAGGAATGAGTCTTCAACGCATAAGTCATGGCAGGACTACAGAGGACTCCCGAGCCTACTCAAATTGAAGCAGCATGGGCAACAAATGTCAGTGAGGTGCTAACTGCAATGCCCATGTAAAGGATGGCTCTACCATCGTGTCATGATTTTTAAAAAAATCGGCGAGTGAAGATGGTTTACGAACCATAACATGATGGGATCGACCCTATGGCAGATGTATCGGAAGATGGAGGCCAGTATGCATGATGCAACGGAAAAATGATGTACCTAACCTATATGCCAGTGAAAAAACGATACCTGCCATGACGGGTCAGCAGTCGTGGAACCTGTCTCAAAAAAATCGAAAATGTCCTGAAAAACAAACCAATCTCGACATTCTAAGCTCCCAAGTTAAAAGTCACATGAGGCCAAACAAAATAAAATTTTGAAGAAATTTTGAATTTTCAAAACTTATAAAAGGGATTTTGGACTCACCATTTTTACCAATTGAGTTGGAGAGCAAATATTTGGAGCCAAAGGAGCAAATTTCTCGTGTGCCAAATTCGACCGTTCAAATTCCTCAAAATCTTCTAGGTAATTCTTACACTTAGCTTGCAATTCATTATGACTAGTTTTAGGATTTTCCATTGATGTTTTACCGTTGAACTACTGTTCAAAATTTCACCGCGGTGTATACGCGGGTTGATAATATGAAACCCGCGTACACGCGAGCCCTATACGCGACTGTGTATACAGTAACCCGCGTATACGCCGTGAGTCAATTTTAATAAAAAACTAAAGGTTCAAACCCAATTTTTTCTCAAGATGCCGATCACATGGCGTGAAAGAGAACATGCAACGGTTGATAATGAAGTTATGAATGATCCTCAAGCCTTGGATGCTTTACGAAGATGCGGCTTGCTCAAATTCTTCAAACTGCCGAACATGAAAGCCAATGTATGACTGCTTGAGATGCTCATTGACTATTGGGATGTCGAGGAGGAAGCCTTCATGATTGATCAGATGCCACTCAGAGTGGAAGTGGAGGATATATATTTTATCACGGGCCTTTCCCGAAGGGGAGAGGTGGTACAGTCCCGGGGTAGGACGTGGAGTAGCCTCACCATAAAGGACATTGTACAGATATACTGCCCAAGACATCCCAAGAAAGTTGGGAGCCAGATCTTGATTGCACACATGGTGAGTTTATCACTAAGGATCATCCTGTTCACCATAGCTCGAGTGAATGGATCATCCTCTTTGCATCAGGCATCATGGCTCACCATGAGCGTGGCAGTGGATTGTCTCACTACTGTGTTTGACTAGTGTACTCCTCTTCTGGCCAGCATGAAGAGCCAACTCACTTCCATTAAGAGGGGACAGACCAAGAACTTCGGCTACGGGACTATCTTGTGAACTTTCTTCTTCGAGAGGATTCCCGCACTCCACCCCAGGGTAGTAGTTTCCATCAGCACCCCACGCGATCCACGCATGGGTCGGTGGGCTGATTTGATGAAACATCTGGGGGGTGGGGAGGTTCCTAGGACTGCTTTTGACGATGACTTCTTCACCTGGTGGGATCAACAGATCATCGCCGTAGACGACTACCCCTATGCTAGGCTAGACTTTCGAGGAGATCTTGACCTAGCATTACCGCCAAACGTAGCATGGGGCGAGATCGGTAAGGATTTTTGATTTTATGATTTTTTTGGATTTTTCAAATATAATGATGCATTTTGAAAAATATTTTTGATGAGATTAAAATGACTAATATAATTATTATGATCCAGACATTGGGCCAGTACGACCAGATGGACTCCTGCGGCACAGACGACGCGGCCGAGGAGTCGAAGAGGCGGCTGCTGAGACGGAACAGACTCTACACAACGTCCAGCGACACTTGACGAGACTGAGCTGTCGAGTACTGATGGTTGCTATAGAGGACCTTTCGGAGGATATGCAACGTCATGTGGTTGGGATGCCACATCACTAGGTTCGCACTTTTCAGCATGTAGCCAACGCGATAGTTACCTACTTGGCCCCTCATCTTGAACTGGGGCATTAGATATGCTGGTCATGATTATGGGCATTTGAGTTCCAATTTTGTATATTTTTGGACAACATATGTACACTCGAGATACTTTTATGATGATGATATATATATATATATATATATATATATATATATAACTATATATATATATATAGTTTGACTTTTTGATGCTTTGATTTTATGATGAATGATTGATGTGCCAGTCTAATGCTTGATTAGCGATAGAATCAGCTAACCATTTATGAGATCTTGGAATGTGCAAATAATTAATATAAACAAATGATCTTTGCAACAACCTCACTCTTAAATACTAGCGATATAAACATGGATTCGTTACCCGATAAATGTTATTTAATTGAGACACTATCAATTGAGAATCGAGATAAACTACCAACGAGTCGATCTCATAAGAGATTGCCTTGGATAGTAAATTAATAACGGCGGTATACTCAACCATATTATTTGAAGCAGGACCAATGCATATTCCTCTAGATACCATCAATTGACCAGTTGGATAATAGAGTACCTAAGCTGCGGAAGCGAGATTCCGAGTGTGCCAATTAGCACCATCGGCGAACCTAAAATAGACCAAGTCATCCATCAACACCTGCAACAGCAGACCAAAAAGTGTTGACATCACAAGACTCTCAATGATATGTGTAAAAATATACATAATATAAAAAGAAGCCATTTCTTGGCCAAAACTAAGCAAAGTACTTCCCGAGGTAGAGCCCGTCAGGGGGCTCCGCCAACTTGCTCCTAGGGATGTTTATAGGTACTATGATCGAACCAATCAATATACTTCCTTTGGAAAATAACTGTGTTGGAGCCAAAGGGACCGTACAAACATCGCTAGTCGAACTTGAGGACCATGATTCGACTTCATGCACAGGGGAATAAAAGTGTAACGGACGATGTAAATATTCCAAAGGTCGATCTATAGTCGTCATTGCTTCGAATATTGCTTCATCCGATGGAAAAAAAATATTTGAGCAATCTGATGCATAAGTGGAATCAAGGGTCCAAGAATGAGCCACATCACCATCTATCTCTTTCCGAGAGGAAGGAGTAGAATGGTTATCTACAGAGCAATCGATAGATTCACATCTAGGTTCTACTACAGACATAAGAGATTCTATTCCATCTGCCTTATCGTCATCTGATGTGGTCATAGATGAAGCTAAGGTTCCACGATCCAAAGAATAAGGAGTTTGAACAAACTCTCTCCATAAAGGGTCCTTGGAGGATGAAATTGTATCTATTCTAGCCATAGGAGGGGGAAGATCAAACGTACCCATTAATGAAGAGTACATCCCAACTCCTAAATTCTTAGTAGGCGGATGGGGATTATCCACTAAGGAATAGTAGAGTTCGAAGTTGCTCGAGGATCAATCGAAGTATAATCCAATTGATCAACCTTAATGATTTTCCCCTCATGAGGAAAGAAAATGACACGAAACAGAGTCGAAACAATGACATCCATTTCATATACCCAGTTCCTTCCTAAGAGGAGATTATAGTCTAGGTTAGCATCTACGACTTCTACTTCAATATTAATGACATTCCCTCCAACACATATAGGAAAGGCCGGGATAATCCCGTATGGCCTATGCGAATGACCATCAAATGCTGTCAGGAGGGTGGGCGAAGGAACAACCGACAGTGATCCAATGGCCTTCCAGCATGACATAGACATGACACACGTGGAAGCTCCCTCATCTATAACCGTCCGAAAAATATTCATTTTCTGGTAGGTAGACTTTATCTAGAAAGCCATGTGATGAGGAAGTCTCTTTTTGACATTATTCATATCAAAAGTGAGAGCTAAGGAATTACTTGGATCCACTGCCCCCATTGCTGATAGCAAGGCACTTCTTTGAGCTGGACACGACTGGAGAACCTCTAAAGCGGACATAACACATGGAATTTGAGCCAGATCCTCAACAATGGAGTAATTCTAGGCTGCCCTAATATTAGGGTTGATAGTCGCGCATTTAGCGGGACCTTTCGGTACCCGTGGTATAGTCTCAACAACAGGTTGCTCAATATGAAGTGGGTTGTTAGTTCCGGGAACTGACTTACCCTTGGAAGTTTCACCTTCACCACAATTGTGTGACCGTGTGGCCACATTAGCGTGAGAACCCATCATGAAAACATTTGATGACTTGTCCCCTTCCTGGTTGCCCTCTGCGGAGGTTCCAGGGTTCGAACTCGCACTAGCAAGAAGTTGCTGCCCTTGGGGAAAAGGGTTGGTTAACACAGTTTGGGAACTAGAAGTCCCTTGCTGCCCTAACAAGCACTGAGCATCTTCAATCTTGGGGCAAAGGTGAGTTAAATGGTCTCCACTGCAAAAATTGCATGGAAACTTGACTTTCATTTTCGACTCATTTTTGCCACCACCAGCATTATTGCCGGATTGATTTGCATTAGGCTTCCCATCCTGGTTATTTTTCTTACCTCATCCTTTCTTTTTCCCATTGGAATTTTGACTTCCTTTCGGGTTATCAGATTGGACGACATTAATCGAAGACGTTTGGGAAGCGGAAGGGTTAGACGATGTGACTTGGTTATTAGAAGCAGTTTGTAAAGACAACTGCTGCAATTGATTCAACAAGTTCACCGTATTCGTGTCTATTGACCCGAAAATACCATCCGCGTGGGGACCTGGCTTCGACTTAG
This sequence comes from Pinus taeda, assembly GCA_000404065.3. Lineage (NCBI taxonomy): Eukaryota > Viridiplantae > Streptophyta > Pinopsida > Pinales > Pinaceae > Pinus > Pinus taeda. The sequence continues at coordinate 3,246 of APFE030735837.1, read as the reverse complement.
CTACATCAACCTTAGATCTAGGAGCATCTGGCAAGTACTTTTGTAGGATCCTAGACTGAGAGTAGATCAATTCTAATTGCTGGGCCCTAAAAATGGCTTGCTCCTCAGAATAGACCCTAGACATGGAGACATCTTTGGAGATTTCAGGTATCAAAGACTTCAAAAACCACTCGAGATGGTACTCCGGAGGGATATCAGCTTTAATGAGCCTCTTTCTCCATCTCCATTCCTGAATATGATAAAAAATGCGAGTTGCCCTATCCTGACGAAAAGTGGCTAGTAGTTCGGTTCCGGCATCATACCAGACAGGCAACTGAAAATGGTTCAAGAAAATATTGGCTAAGTCGGCGAATGATGTAAAGCTACCCCCAGGCAACTCTATATACCACTTGGCTGCGTTACCAGTCAAGGTGTGTTGAAATAATCTCAACCTAACCGAGTCATCGATCAGGGAGTTCGATGAGCACCACAAGTGGAACGTGGTTACATGGTCGCCCGGGTCCTCACCACTCTTCCCTTCGAATTTTGGAATGTCCGAAGGGAGTTTAGTTGGGACCGGAGGCCAGGCCGGATTGTACTTGATGGGGTCATTAGTTAACTTAGTGAGGTTTGGCAAGTTTAACATTGCCAAAAACGGAAGTCTAGGAGGAGCTTGGGGATTCCACCCTGACTGGGCGGAAGTCCCAAAACTCTGAAAAGATTGCCCTGGATTTTGGAAGGCACCAGGCTGCTCGAAGTAACCAGTAGAACCCGCTGAACCAAAATGAAAGCCTTGTGACCCAGCTAAACTTGGAGTTTGACCAACTCCGGCCGTATATCCACCATACCCAGCAAAGTTTCCTCCTAAAGAATTGTAAGGGGTTGATAACCCCTGATATGGATTCCAAGCCGAAGCTAGGGGAGGAATACTTTGGAATGAACTAACCGTGGTATACAGCCTATTCCCATATTGGCCGAAAAATGGATTCCCAGTGGTTATTCCAACCTTGGAAAGGATTGCTGCTTTGTCCTACATAAGAAAAATGCATGGATCCTATCATTGGGTTGGAATGTGGTATATGACCACTTCCAAACGAAAAACCTTGGAACAAAGCCGATCCACTCATCATGGACGTGGAGGCTCCGAACGGAGCTGAAGGAATGCCTTATGAGTGGGTGCCAAATGGGAGGAATCCAGAACCAAAAGCATTGGTTTGGGAATTTCCACTCGTAGACGGAATGGAGGTAGAACCAAAAAAAGACGTGCTAGCAAAAGATCCGAATAAAGAGACAGAGGGGATGGAAATAGTTCCTCCCCCTTGTACAAATATAGAAGTTTGTACAATCGTAGCACTTGTAGAAGCCATGCTTCTAGTAGTGGTCATCGAAGGTAAGCGTGTAGCGTAACCTAGACTTGACGGTCTATGCGTCGGAGTCCCAACGTATTGCAATACATGTGGAGGGCTAGATGGTAGGGGAGAATTCGGAGCCACTAACGACTCTGAAAGTTCTTCTACCTCTATATTATTCTCCGCTTGTAAGCGAACTCGAGAAAGAGCTGGAGTGTTCCTCTCTTGTTCCTCGGAAGTACCGGGCCTTGCTTCAATACTAATGCCCCCGAGAGGAGGATCAATCCCCGATGCGTCAATTGCTGTGGGACGAAACCCACCGGTATTATTACCTCTGTGCCTTCTCGGAGAAGGCTCTAAACTCGGTGGTGAAAGACCACGAAGTCTTCGAGACCGTCTAGGAGATCGGTCAACCACTTTGAACTTTCTGATTAAGATCTAGGAGCACAAAGCACACAATATAAAGTCCCTAAAGATACAGCCAGTCAAACAACTTCCAAGTATTTCCACTCCGGGTGATTAGGACCGGACACCAAAATACGAGAAAGTGAAAAATAAGGGGCCTTCCGAAGATAGTTTGGGATGATGAGGGCCCAGGCCTATTAGCGAAGGTAACAGGGGAAGTTACGATGACCTCCTAACAACAGCCTGTGCCGGTACAAGCCCCCAAGCTTCGCAAGGGTGCCCTCCAGTGGTACCGTTGAGAGTGATACAACGTTGAACTCAGGTGCCACGGGATTCCCCTCTGCATCCACCTATGTAGTTCCCTAGAAGTAGCAACTATGGATATCAACTCGTCGCAGAAGCCAGGCGGAACAGTCGTGAGGTAAGTTCGGACAAGTAGGAGAGGGGGTATCTCTCTTCCCTGTCTTCACAGACCCTCGTGCTTAACTCCCAGATCCGGAGCTTTCCTGGTCTTCCTAACACTATTGGATTTTCTCTCGTTAATCAGACTCCTATGTTTGACGTTTAAAATGGCCTTGGAGAGTTAACTCTCCACCCGCCTAATCCAAGGTCCTAAAATCCTAAACTTGTTGGTGTATTTTAACTTTAAAAGAAAAATTTCTAGTGAATTTAGTTAGCGTTTGATTTTAAGGGCTGTTCTTTAAGTCAAGGGATGATGGAAATGAAACTAGTGGTGTTTTTTCGACGCAAAAGAAATTAATAAAACCTAACTATATGCATGTGCACTTGTCATTGTTTTTCGATGAAGAGTAATTTCTACAGGGTTCGAAAGGAAACTTCTAATGAAACAAAATTTTCTTTTCTTTTTCTTTGATTCACACTTCACACTCAAAAGTTAACAAAACTATTTATGCCTAAAGAGATGAAAATCTATCCTAATGCAACCACTATATGCTTGATGCAAGATTGAAAACAACTCTAAAACAAGAAATGAAAGTTGCTTTGCTTATCAAATTTTCTTTTGCCACTTACAATGTCTAGATGGAATATGAAATGCTACCATTCATTTCGTCTAAACACTAAAAACAAAACTCAAGACAAACATAAAGCACTTTCACTCACCAAAAGGAAACCAAGTGAAAAGCAAGTTCAAGAAAGCAAACCAACACTTTTCACAAAGTTCTCTTCAAAGTAGCAACAAAAAAGTCTTTTCAAAAATGCTCTCAACAAAACTGAAACTTTGCGATTGAAACAATAAGCAAGAAACACTTTTGCAAGTAGACACCATACAATGAATGAAAACTCAACAAAAACAAATGTGTTTAAAGATGCTTTTTAACAATCGAAAGAAACAATGAAAGCTCTGGTAACAAAGACCAAAAAAGATCAAAAAGACTATTTGAAGAAAGCATCAATTGACAACTTTGATGAAACAAAGAAGTAAATGGTCACAAAATGCGGTTTTGTCAAGCAAACAAAAATTCACCAAAAACCAAATCCAACACAAAGATTG
>APFE030735830.1:26429-36580 GCA_000404065.3 Pinus taeda | reverse complement strand
AATTTAATTCAAATTCATAATTTTAAAACTCAATAAACTAAATTAAATTGACTAAATTACTATCTAACTAAATTAAACTAGCTAGATTAGCTAAATTACTAAGTTACTTACCTCTGCAGGCTTGCTCCTCGCTCCTTGCTTCTTGCTCCTCGCTCCTCGCTCTTCAGCACTTGCTCCTTGCTCCTTTCCTCTTGCTCTTGCTCCTTAGCCAAGCTCAATGTTTGATAATGAAATTTTTTTATGCCCTTTGGGCTTTTAAAACAATTTTTTTTTTTTAATTTAATTTTTTTTGGGTCCGCGGAATTTTTTTCCGCCGAACCGCTCCCGGCGCAGTTCAAATCGCTCCCGGAGCGATTTTTTAATGCCTCGGAGCGATCGGGAGCGATCGTTCCTGGGCTTAAAAAAGCGCTCCAGGAGCGACGGAGCGACCGCTCCCTAAGTCGCTCCCAAAAATGGCATGGAGCGGAAAAAAAATTTCAGGAATCGCGCTCCCGAAAATTGCTCCCGTCCCGCCCGGAGCGCACTTCGAGAGCGGGTTCGATGGGGGGGGCGCTCCCCCGCAACTATGGTTTGAAGACCTCAAGGGGGTGATGAGTAGTTATCCAGTATTAGTCCTCCCGGATTTCACTTGGCCATTCACCATGGAGTGTGATTCATCAAGTGAAGGCGTTGGTGCAGTTTTGTCACAGGATGGCCATCCCATCGCTTTTGAGAGTCGGAAACTCCTTCCGCATGAGAAGTCGTATTCTATTTATGACAAGGAGATGTTGGCCATCATTCATGTATTGGCCAAATTACGGCAGTACTTAGTGGGAAACAGGTTTAGAGTGAAGACTAACCACAACAAACTTCACCACTTTCTACGGCAGAAGGACCTCAATGACAAGCAGCATAAGTGGGTCAGCAGACTCCAGGCCTACGATTTTGATATAGAGTATATCAGGGGTAAGCAGAATGTGGTGGCAGATGCCTTATCTAGGAGGCCCGCAACACTTTCCCTCGTGAGCATTTGCCATGATTGGAAGACATAGTTGTTTGTGGAGTACTCCAAGGATCGTTAGGCGTGTGAGATCTTGGACGGCACCTAGGGGAATGAGCACTACCATGTGACGACAAATGTTATTTATTACAAGGGGCGCATCTATTTGATTCCTGGTTCTTAGTTGAAGGAGAAAATCCTCCACGCAGCCCATGGAGTCTGGACACCATGGGTTCCTGAAGACTTACAAGACAATTAGCGAGCGTTTCTCGTGGAATGGCCTCAAGGGGGATGTGCTAAAGCATGTACAAGAGTGCGATGCATGCCAGAGGAACAAGGGGGGAGTTAACTCATCTGGCAGGGTTGTTGCAGTTGCTCCCTATTCGAAAGGCAAAATGGGAGAGCATCTTGATGGACTTCATCACAAGCCTTCCTAAGGTACAAGGTCTTGATTGCATCTATGTGGTGGTGGATTGATTGACCAAGTATGCCCATCTCTTCGCTATACCCACCAGGTACTCTGCTTCGTAGGTTGCAGAGTTGTTCTTCAGGGAGGTTTTCCGGTTGCATGGTCTTCCCAAGACCATAGTGAGTGACAAGGAAAACTGCTTCATGGAGGCTTTTTGGCAGGATCTTTTCAAGCTAGTGGGCACAGAGCTTACCCCCAACACCAGTTAACACTCCCAGATTAGCAGGCAAACCGAAATGGTCAACAAATGGCTGGAGGGTTACTTAAGGAACTACGTGACAGGGCAGCAACGAGCATGGGCAAGATGGCTACACTTGGGGGAGTATTGCTACAATACTACCTATCACATGTCCATCGGTATGTCACCTTTCTATGCTTTGTATGGTTATGATGCTTTGTCTTTTGTTGGCATTGTCTTTTCAGAAAGCAGGGCCCCACAAGCCAAAGATTGGATCCAAGAGAGGCGGGACATTCTCAAGGCTCTCAAGGATAACTTACAAACAATGCAAAACCAACAAAAAATGTATGCTGACAAGTACCGGGTTGAGAGACACTTTGAGGTGGGGGACCTAGTCTTTTGTGCCTCCAGCCCTACAGGCAGTCCATGTTGAAGCAAAAGGGGGCCGAGAAGCTATAGCCACGATTTTATGGGCCTTTCCGGGTCACCAGGAGGGTCGGTGAGGTGGCCTACGAGTTAGAACTTCCACCAAGGAGCCGAGTGCACAATGTCTTCCATGTGTCGTGCCTTAAGAAGGTACTGGGCCAGCAGGTGACAACAGTTCCGGAGCTACCTCCATTGGATGATGATGGGCACTTGGTTTTAGAGCCTTAGGCCATCTTAGATAGCAGGGAGAGGAGGTTGAGGAGCAGAGTCATTAGGGATTTTTTGATCCGGTGGAAGAACCTACCCGAGGAGGATGCCACTTGGGAGGGTGAGAAGATTCTTCAGTGTCCAACATTGCAGTTGCTTGGGGACAAGGAACATTTTGGCAAGGAGGACTGTGATATTCCCACTTAGCAATATTGCTAAGGGAAATATCAATTTTGTCAAATTTTGGATTACTACTTAGGAAAAGTGGGTTGTGGGACCCCTCTTAAAAGTTTTGAGCTAAGGTAAGGTCCCAACATAGGAGAAAAGAGTAAATTGAATGGTTAGTGGATGGTTAGAGCCACCCCAAGGAAGGAATATGCTCCCCACTTGGTGGTACACACTCTTGGAGGGAAAGAGAGTGGGAAAATCGAAGGATGGGCCCTACATGGGGAAATTGGAGACGCAATAGCAAAATAGGAGGGAGCACTCATTTTGGGGCATCTTTGATCATTTGAACATTCACCCTTGACTAGCACGTTTGAGCTGAGAGCCAAGTCTACATGTGTTGTTAAGCACACAAGATTTTCGAGCAAGAATCTCACCCTACCTTCAGTGGAATTCGAGTACCAGCCCAAGGAGTTCACTTGCATCATTTCAGATCTGACCAAGGAGTTTTCCAAGTGAATCTGTGGAGCTAGAGAGCAAGTGGGACACAAAAGGGGAGTACGTTGCCTTTGGAGGTGTTGGTTGTGGAGTTGGGAATTTGTTAGGCTTTTTGGGACAGCATAGGGCCACCAATTGCTGAAGTTTGGGAGTGCTTTCAGGGATCCAATTCATGGGAGGTTGCAGAACAAACACAGCTCGTACCAGGGACTGTGTGGGCCTGGGCTCTGCACAGTGTTACTCAGTGCCACACGTGGGAGCTTGGAGGAAGAAGGATTGAGGATTGTAGCTTGTGGGGAAATCCTAGAGAGGAATTTCTGAGAATTACAGCCATTTTGGGGGCCTTCAATAGGGACATCTATAGGTGGGTCGAAATACCCAATAATTGGAGGAGTGAGGAAAAATTGGGCCGAAATTTGGGGGTTCGCATTTGGCCAAACCTTTTCTGGGTTTTGGTGGGTTATTGGTGGAGAGACCGGGGCTAATTTCCCGGAATTTTTTGAGCACTAGAAGAAGGGTCAAATCAGCCATTATTTACAGCCAACAGTTCAATTTTCTAGGGGATCGTCACAGAGCTATAGAGGGGCCAACCATTCAGCAGTTGAGGTAGTTGATTTCATCACTTGGGCTTTGCTAGCATTCCTTAGGCAAGCCCAAGTGCACACTTTCCAAACTTCTATTGTACCCCATACATTTATAATAAAATGGGTTGGACCAATGCAATTTTTGGCTTATTTCATGGTGTCTAATTTGTGTGGAATTTTTGTGAGTATTTTTTTCTATGCATGCTTTGTTTATCATTGAAAAATTTCCTTAGGGATACTACATAGAGAGTTTCAACTATGTCAATTCCTTACTAGAAAACATAAATTGGCTACTTTCCATTTACAACCCAGTTGTGGTAGAGGCCCCATTTCAACAATGGGGATCTTGTTTTCATTAGCAAATTCAAGAAAAACTCAAGTAATCGCCACAAATGGATCCTAACTATCATTGATTATTTCACTAAGGTGGGTAGAGGTCATACCTACCAAGAGAGCCACCAAAGATGTTGTCATTGATTTCCTAAAAGACAAATCATAACCCGTTTTGGTGTCCCACGCAAAATCACTACTAACAATGCCAAAGATTTTAGTTCTCTAAGATGTCATCATTGTGTTTAGATTATGGTATTATTTTGTCTCACTCATCTAATTATTATCCTCAAGGAAATGGCCTTGTCGAATCAATTAATAAGAATTTAATGAACATCATTAAAAATATTGTAGGGGATAACAAAGGAAGATGGGATAGCCAAATCAAATACGATGTATGGGAATACCACATAACTAAGAAAGATTTTACTAGTAAAAGTCCACTTGAACTTATGTATGGGATGAATAATACATTACCTATTCATTTGAAAATTCCAAAAACCCAGAAATTACCTATTGCCACAAAACAAAAAGGTTGAGAAACCCATAAATCATGGAAAGTTTGACAGTTTGTAGTTAGGTCCCGATGTAATTGTTGAAAATGCAAGAGAAAATTCATTCTACATTGGCCATCTAGATGGTGAGAGGTTGCCTTTGCCTATAAATGGGAAAGCTCTAAAACTGCTTTACAAAGTTATAATTTAGCACTATCAACAACACATTTCTCAGTGTAACATAGTTTTATTTTGTTTTCTCATGTCATTTCATGCTCATTGATCTGTTTCTATTCACTATCATAATTAGTTACATCTCACATTGTCTTTATCTCATTAGTTAGATGTTATTTCATTTCCTAGAATAGTTCTTATTTCATTTGACTTTATTGCTATGTTAGGGAGGGATAATAATTTGATCCAATTCTCTCGTAGGGTATTGATCTCTTAATGATGAGTTTTAAGGTGACAGGTGGAAGATTATGAGGTTCTCACATCCTCCCAAATAGAGAATTTGCAATGCAATTGGAGCCAGTTGTTACCCCTATGTCAATGGGGGTACATAGACTTTTCTCAACGCATCATTCACCACCATTGTAATCCTAAGGTCACAATTCAAAGCCATGTAAAATCCATGTGAGACCCTACATTAGGTCTCTTAGACCTATATCTTGTTATTTTGAGTTTGCATCTATTGTTTTTGGTCGAAACATGCTTTGTCCTTGGAAAGCTTCACCTAGTCAATCCCATCCCTAATCGGATTGGGGGACCTTGGGAGACTTCTCATTAGGACTCATGGTTTTATGAGAGCCTGCATTTTGTAGGGTTGATCACTGGTGTATGGCCAATCCAGCGTGCGTCAAGGTGCACTTGTCATTCCACATGGTTAATGTCTATAGAGTCTGTAGGTGACCTTGGCCTTGGTGTAGTATTACTCTCTCACAACATAACATTCTCTTGTGACAAATTTCACGTTTCCCAAGGTAGTTTATGTTTTCCCAATGCAAAATGGTCCAAGTGGTCAAAAAGTCAACCCAGGCTTAGATTGTAGGGCATGACTAGAGGATGCCAAGTCATATGGAAATTTTCTTATCAAAGCATCTAGTGAAAGGTTATGGCTTGGTCAAACTTGGTTAGTGATACAAGGAATACTCCAAGTGAATTTTCAGGCAAAGCATTGGGTAGTTTCTTGCATGCATTACGTCGAAAGTGATCAATACAACGAGATGAAGAAAACCTAGGTGTGAGAATTATGAGATCAAGCAAGGCATTAGAGATCAGGGGCAGGGGTATGATGACATGGCAGTCAAGTGGTGATGTGGCAACACCATAGGGGATGAAGCAAAATAAAGACAACCCCATTACAGATCAAGACTGGAGCAACAAAACCCATGTTCTAGATTCGCCAGGAGGAAAAGGGTGCTGGAGATCTATCCTTTGGGACCCAGGACAAATAACTTTACAGGAAGTCAAAGTAAAATTAAGTCAAAACTAGTCATTGGGTCAAAGCTAGACGTTCGAAGGGGGTCTGTTAGTCGTTATAACCTCCTTGGACCAAAAAAGTGAGATAATGGACCAAAAATCTAGCCATTAGAAACAAATAACCTCCAAACTACCAAGTCGACCTCACCAAATCAACTTGCACCCCTCTATGTCAACAAATTGAGTTGCATGTGGACCAAGGACGCTGGTCGTTAGGAGGATTTCAGCGTTATTTTTATTTTTGACCATTAAAGACCATTTTCAGAGGGAAGTCATGGCCTCACTTCTTGGACCAAGTCAACCCCCCTTGAGGATTTACTATATCTATTTTTTAATATTTCATGAAATTAAATATTGTTAAGCGTTGGATTGTGGAATACTAGCAATATTTTTAATAAGGATAGTCAACTAGCCATTAGAGATTTTTCTATAAAAGGCTAGGCTCTCCTTCATTGTAATCGTTGTTGTTCACTTAAGACAAGTGCTATCTAATAAAAAGAGCTCATCTATTTGCAAAATCTTGCACACTTTGTATAATTGTGCAGTGGGTTTTCTTAATGTTCTTTTTCTTGTTATCACTATTGAGCATTATTTTTAGCTAATTCCATCTTGCTAATAACTAAATTTATCTTGAGACTAATGTTCTCTGCAATTGAGGAGCTAATACACTACGTGGAAGCAAGCAAGGAAGGTTTCCCACTTGTTTGTTTGTTTTTGCAAGTGAATCAATCCAAAAATTTTAGACTATTTCAAAAAGGAGCTTTACTATTCCAAGGATTTTGTATTTTGCCGCTCACAGAGGACAGAGATTGGAGACACCACAAAGAGAGGGTTGCTCCTAAGGAAGATTGACAGTTGTAGGGTGAATTAAGCTATAGTGGGGTGATTTCCAAAAGAACCAAGCCCACTCCCTAAACAAGAATTGACATAATGACTAAGAGGGACATCTACTTCACACTCCAGCAAAAGGTGAGACTCCAAGGCATAAGTAAATCTTAAACAACCAAAAGATCCAAATATTCTCAAATTCTCCTTTTTATTTTCTACAATGAGGGTAGGATTTGCTTGCTGATTTTATTTTCATATCAATTTACAAGAAGCTATTTATTGGGGAAAATTAGCTAAATTGTTAGATCTAACCCTCACTTCGATACAAGTTCCTATTTAATTCAATTTACACCTGAAACAGTAACATTGTGGTTGCAGATATGCAGGTTAAGGGACCCTTCTGTTTGCTGGACCTGCGCTTTCAACAACCATAAAGTTATAAACAAGTTCTACAGGCCTACAGGTGAGTCTACTACACTAAAACTTGATATTTTCAGTTATAAATTAATATATAGTCACATTTTTTATGTTCAGGTTGATTTTTCTTCATTTTCCAACTGTTTAAACTTTAAATCAATAAATACTTTTTTCAAGAATTTTTGGGTTAACAAAAATAATCCAAAAATCTGAAAATCAATTGACAGCTAGCTGAAAATTGCATTTTCAGTTTAAATTTAGTAAAGAGGAGACCTCAAAGCCTCTATAATTACCCTCTAGTCATTCCTCAATTTAAAGTTTAGAGTAACTCCCTAGAGGTGTTTATCACACAATGGATTGGCTGATTAAACAAAATAGGTTGTTGTCCCTGGCACCTGCAATTTTTACGTAGGTTTTATAGGCTGTCATACAAAACAGCAAGTTATTTGTTGATTTTTTGTAGAATCGGGAGGTATATCCCACATGCCAAAGAGGTCTCCAAGTCGGCCTAAGAAATTAAAATAAAAAATTTATTTTAAATCTGGAGTGCAAGTCGGCCTAGCCAAGTGAAAGGGTGTGTCCCTTGGCTTATTTTAGCACATTCAACGAGTATAAATACATGATGTGACATTTCATTTTCATCACCAAGCAAGTGATTTTTTCTTCATCTTTCTGAGGGCAGCAAGGAGCTGCAACCAAGAATAAGAAGGCCAACTTAGAGGGCAGCAAGAGAGAAGGTAGAAGCAAGAGAGGGGACCGCACAGCCTAATGTAGACTTTTAAGAGGACAGGTCGAGGACTGTTGGATGCTGAAGGTGGTCATGGTTTGACTAGTATTTTTTGACTCAGATATTGGCACAAATTTCTAGACAAAATAGATTTGTAAACCTCGCTGAAGAATAATTTCTCCTAAAATAAAAGTTGTTGGGTTTTCTCCCAAGGTTGGGTTTCTTAGGGTAAAAATATTGTCTCTACTTTGCATGGTTGTCTTTCTCTAATCTTTAATGTTTCCACTGCATTACTGTTGAGATTATCAAATCAGAAAATTGGTTTCTACTCTGCATCTTGTAGAAAATTCAACATGGTATCAGAGCCTCCTTGTTGAAAGAGCAGCCATTGAAGTCAACCTAAGAGACAAGTGTTCAACAGCTTGACTGGATTTTAGATCTCTTATCAAATGGTGCCAAGTCTCAGAATGGAAGACAGGTTGGATGGTGCTACAAATATTCAGAAGGAAGCTATTCTAGAGTTAGATGGAGCTTAGGAGAAAGTCCTGCTGCTCCTTCAAATTCCATTAGAAATAGTGATATTTGGTTGGTGGATAGTGGTGCTTCTAGAAACATGTAATATCCCCGATTTCGATTTTCAGCATTAGAGATGAGTTTGGGGATAGGATGCAATTCTGGCACCGGAACTTAGGAGGAAAAGAGAATATTGAGGCTCTAGTGGAAAGTGGGGACCACAAGAGAGAGAATTCGACCCAAGGAAAGGAACTCGTGAAAATTTCTAAATAGAAATCCAACTGCGGTGACTGATATTATTTCTTCTACTTATTAATTCAGAAATAAGTTATTCACAGTGTTTCTATGGAAAATATCGAAATAAATTCTACTGCAGCCTTCACAATTAAAATACTGCAAGAAGTAAACGCAAGGAAAAATACTAGCACAAGTATAATCACAATGACACAATTACTTTTGGACAATTGTCCCTAGAAAAACCCAATGTGGGAAAGCCAGTGCAGCAGATGAGGGTTTCTTTATTAATCTTTAGCAAAAATCTCATGTACAAGATACAACCAGCAGAATAGAAGAGGAATCTCTGTGAGAAATTTACTAATAACTCTCTCACACTTCTCGGCTAGATTCGGATCCACCTCTGCACTCACGGTGTCAGCTCCTGTGTGGGGATTGCATAGTCCCAGCATCAGCCTCTGCACTATCCCTCTACGTCACAGCTTCTGTGTTGTCCCTTCTCTGCTCTGCGTCTTCTACTCTTGCACTTCTAACTGATGTTGCTAGCCTCTCTCTGCTCCTCACCTGCAACTCTCCCTCTAAATTGATTTCCTCTTGCCGAACTTCGACCAGTGAGAAAATCGATCTTACTCGGGTAACTGAGTATCTGCCTGGTATGTCTTCCAAATGGCCATCAAAGTCCTTCTTATAATCCTCCAGTTGAGAAACAACGGCCCATATTAGTTTCTAATCAATGGCTCAGATCATTTGGACTCGATCTTCATCTTCTTCTAGAAGTTTCACCCAGAGTTAGATTAATATCCTTTAATTATTTTAATTTCTTAAGTTTAGACTAAGGGACCCATTAAAATAATTAATTATTTTAATAAAACTTTCTCCAAGTGGAATTTCCCAAAACGATTTATGGGTATTATGGAATGCATGTGTCCAAGCCTCCCTACAAATTTTGAGACTTAGAGCACATTCGATGCTATCAAAAATCAACACTCCCACTTAGTGAGGAATGTGCTCTAGCAATGCACCCTGCTGAAGCATCACCTTGTTCTGTAACATCTCCCTCTGTGTTGTTGATGTCTGACATCACTGCCCACCAACTATTGTGCAAATGTTGCATTTGTACTACTACTGACCCTGCCATTGCCAACACTACATCTGTACTACAACTTCTTGCCACTACAACTGATAAACCACCTATTTCTACTACTAAAATGGATTCTCTACCATACCCATATTCTCCCTGAACTAGATGAACTTAGCTATTCCTAGAGATTTTGTGAGTACGTCTAATACCTGATTTCCTGTGGAGACATATTGCAACTATATTGCCCCACACTGAACACAGTCTCTGATAAAGTGACATATGATATCAATGTGTTTTGACCGATCATGAAATACTCGATTCCATAGTTTTAGAATTCGGCCGATTCGAAACAGAAACGACCGAGTTGATCTGTTTCATTGGCCAAAACTGTGACTCAGTTGAAGAAACGGTTCAGTTGGCCGAGTCATAAACAGCGGCCCGTAACCCCATCCAAAACAGCGATTTAACATTTTTTTAATGAAATTTTAAGGTGTTTGCTGATTGGTTTGGACTCCAATGTGTTTTATGAATTAGCTAAA
>APFE030735830.1:14994-25609 GCA_000404065.3 Pinus taeda | reverse complement strand
TTTGTCATGTATTAGGGTATGGAACTCGTATTTAATCAAGAGCACCAATCCCTCTATGTACCTTGATGTTAGTGACATTGGTTGTCGAACCCCTCTGGGATTCGCTCCCAAACCAGGAGCTTCTGAAAATGTCACTCCTGCTCCCGTTTTCGCTCTCGCTCCCCACTTTTGCTCCTGCTCCCAAGTAACACTAAGCCCAATGATGTTGGCAACTCTAGAAGTAGCCAGTAGTACTGGTCACAGACTTTTGTTGTAGAGGCCATTTATAGCCTCCTTGGTTATGTGTTTTTGTTTTGATCTCTATATCATCATCGTGTATGTTTTGGACAATGCACTGGGTGCCATTTTGATATAATGGATATATTCATGAGCCTACTTTGATCATATGTTGTCTTCTATCTATATTCTAATGCTGTGTGTTTGGAAACATGAATGAAAATACTTAAAATTATGTGTTTTTATAAAGAATAAATATTTAATGTATTTTTACAATGACCGAGTCATTGAAATCGAGCCGGCCGAGTCGGATTCGACCCTCGGCCGAGTCGGAGTCAGAGTCGGAGTTTTAAAACATTGCTCGATTCTCAAAGAGTTTAATACAACTCTAATTATCGCAGAAAATACTGGTCGCCTCCATCCTTTTCTTGAACAAACTCACAAGCAGTTTTCTAAGCCATATAGCTTCGCATGTAGCTGTGTTGGCCGCTATATATTCTACTTCTGTTGAGCTTAGAGCTACCGACTACTGCTTCCTACTGCACCAAGAGATCATTCCTGATCCAACACTGAAGCAATACCCAAAGGTACTTTTTCCGATCTACTAAATTACTTGCCCAATCTGCATCTGTGAATCCATTCAATCTGACATCATCTTCTCAGGTTTATTTCAACCCATATCTGACTATTCCACGCACATATCTAAGAATGTGCCTAGCTACTACCCAATGCACTCTATTCGGTTCCGCACTCTATTCGGTTCCACGATAAACTGACTAAGGGCGTTGATAGCAAAGCAAATGTCTGGCCTAGTGTTGACCAGATACATAAGCGACCCAATGAGTTGTCTGTACAAGGTGGGGTCCACCGCCTTGTCTCCTGATGCATCTATTTTCTTCCACTTAGTGATCATGGGCATAGCCATGGGCTGACAATCCTACATTCTGAATCTCTTCAGAATCTCTGTAGCATATCTTCCTTGCCCAAGGAAGATTTCCCCATTCTTCTGCCAAACTTCCAACCCTAGAAAATAATGCATCAACTCCATATCCTTCATGTCGAATTCTGCTTCAAGATTCTTCTTGCAGTCCTTTATAAGCCTAGATGACCCTGTTAGAAACAAGTCATCCACATATAATACTAGAATAAGTGGCTCATTCTCCACCATTAGATAGTAGAGATTGGGATTAGCATCACTCTTGACGAATCCCAATTGCTACAAGTAACTACCAATCTGACCATACCATGCTCTGGCTGCCTGCTTGAGCCCATACAGGGCTTTTTTAAACCCACATACATGAGTTCTCTTTTCATGAGGTTCGAAGCCTTCGGGTTGTTCTATATACACCTCTTCTACAATCACCCCATTCAAGAATGTTGTCTTCACATCGATAACACGATGCATCCATTCGTACTACTATGGTCCCTATCCTCATTTCCCTACTCATTGGCCAAATGAGAGGTACTTTCCATGAGTCCCAGACTGCATGGGTAGGATGTCTCAGCAGGAGAAGGATGAACCACTCATCCTGCCTACATGTTGCCAGGGGTATCCCAGGGGAAGGTTGAACCACTCACCCTGTACACATCAAATTAGTAGGGAAACACTAAACCACTCATCCTATGATTGTGTCTCAGCAGGAGAAGGATGAACCACTCACCCTGTACACATCAAATCTAGGGAAACACTGAAACACTCATCCTATGATTGTGTCTCAGCAGGAGAAGGATGAACCACTCATCCTGCCTACATAGTAGACCACTAGGGGAAGGCTAGACCACTCACCCTATTGTTGCTCATCGCTCCAAGAAGTACCCCCAACCCCCCTGGAGCTCCCAGAGCTTAATGTCCATATTATACTAGACTTTTAAGAGAGAGTCTCTCCACAACTCCTAGTCGTTCTCGAAAAGTCAAGAATTAGACCTTTCCCAAGGGCTTCATTTGAATATCCACGACTTGCACATCCGTCCCAGAGTGATGGAGCCTTCTTGCTACCCGTTGTACCATATCCCAGATAAAGTGGTACTTGATGTCTATATGCTTGGAGCGATCATAGAACACGGGATTCCTCAATAATTGAATCCCCCTCTAGTTGTCACAGAAGATCACGATGGTATCCAACACAAGTCCAAACAACTCACAGAGGAGCTTCCACAACCAAACAACTTCACAAGAGGCCATACTCACAGCTATGTATCCGGCCTCATCGGTGCTCAAAACAACCGACTTCTGCTTCCTTCTCATCTAGGATATCAAAGCAAAACCAACACCCATAAGTGCTCTTGCAATCCTCAACATTGCTTGTCCGATCAACATCGAATGCAGCCTCACAGCTCCAGCAGTGTATCTCAGTGCATGAGAGATTGTGCCTCGAAGATATCTTAGAAGATTCTTAGCACCAATCCAATGAGGCTCAACCATATGATGGCTCAACATGCTAACTGCAAAACATATATCTAGACAAGAGTTCACCAAGAACATCAATGTTATTATGAGTTGACGGAACTCGAAGGCATTTCCCAAGTCAGGTCCGGCAACCCTACCACATAACTTCTTAAAGTTAAGCTCCAATGGGGTAGTCACAGGCTTGCAGTTCACCATTCCAAATCCGGAATCCAACTCCCTCTTACTTTTGCAAATGAGAGAGTCTGCACTTGTCAGAAAGAGGTCATCCTCATAAGGTACCAGAACGAGAGCTCTATCATCCACAACCTTAAGGCAATGGTTTGGATCGGCTTCACTCCTAGTGAATCTCAACTTCATCAGATAGCTTGTTAATCCTCTCATACCAAGCCCGGGGTGCTTGCTTTAAATCATAGAGAGATTTCTTCCACCTGCATACATGAGATTCCCAATCATGAATCTCAAACCTCTCGGGTTGTTCCACATCTGTGGTCTTGCTATTACATGAGGGGAATGGTCCCCTTGTAAATTTTCCTTCGGTACATCTCGGACATGTGCCTTCATGCTCTTCTTTGAATTCAGACATCCCTGTTACCATCTGTCTTACATCAGGTAGGGCCCCATAATGAAGATGGGCAGACCTCCAGTGCTATAAAAGAGATGAGTCACATGACAGGGTCCCCAATGGACTTCCTGCAACTTGATACAAATTGCCAACCTTGAACCCAAGAGTAAAAGCATCTAGAAAATTCCTTTTTCAAACACGTAGCTTTCCATCGATGAATGCCACCTTGTAACCTTTGTCTTCCATAGACACGAGGTTCTTCTTGAGATCAGGTACATAAAGAACTATTACCCTCATTCAATTGAAGGGTAACATTCCCTACACCCTTTTCGGGATAGGTGGCATCATCTCCAAGAATAATCTTCACGATTATCTCCTTCTCTATCAAATTAGAGAGTGCTTCCTTGTACCCGGTGAAGTGCTTTGAGGCACCATTATCAACAAACCAATTTCCCAAAGAGTCCGGAGGAGAGGCAGTGGATAGGGCCACTATAAGATAATACTCCTTTTGCTTATCAGAAACAACATTTGGTTCTTCATACCTAGAGTTCCTTGCTTTCCTTGAAGAGTTGGTCATTTCCTTGATGACCTGCATCCTTTTTTCCTTTATGCCATTGTACCTGTCATTCCTTTGATCATTGAAGATGCCATTGGAATGATTGCTATCATCATCAAGTGATGTGTCCCTTCTATTCTGACACTCCTTCACATAATGGCCAAACTCATTGCAAGCAAGGCATCTGCCTTTCTTTCCACCCTTGGTGTACTTGTTCTTTGTAGCAGTCGGTGCATTTGATGGAGGCTCTGGGATTTTACCCTTCACATAATCCAGTACTTCTTGCTCTTCCAATGTCAGATTCAAAGACATCTTCCATCCATTATAGCCTTTGTATGGAGCTTGACTTTAGCCGAGAAGAGGGATGAGGTATCCATTGAGCCTTTGACCTTATCCAATTGTCTTCAGTGATTGCTCTTTCACTCTTGCTTGGGCTTTGTCTTTCATGAGAGATTTAAAGTCAAAGGATGCATGAAAACAAGTTCCTTTGATGGATTCTTGAGTTCGTGAAAAATACTACACTTTTTAATATGGCACAAGACAAACCCTAATTTCAGAAAATAGCATGCAAAATGGATGCAGATAGCATTAAACTTACACAATTTGAATAAGAATCACTTCATCAATCCAAAAGAGATTCTCTCCATGTAAAAATATCCTCCCCAAGTCATTTTGCACCAATATTTACCAATTGCATCCAAGAGAGAGAAAAAAAAGCCGGTGTGCACTCAATCAAGAGAGGAGAGATGAGTGTGTGTTATGATGATCAAATGAAAATGACTTCCCTCTATTTATATGAGAGCAACCAAGTCATTTTTCACTATGATGGGCCTCGAAAATGCGCATGTTTTCATCATACAATATCGCCATTCATACCCTAAAAACCCTAGGTTTTTAACCCATTCTGTACCCTAATTCCATTAACTTGCCGCCAAATCACATTTTATGTTTTGTGGTTGACTATCACTAGTTTTATTAGATTTTTATATAATTAAAGATGATTATGCCATTATTTACTAATGACGGTTTCACCAAGCTCACTTTCACAAGGTTCCAACGCCAAGTTTGTGCACAAGCCAGTAGAGTACGGAAATGACCAATTTGGGACTTTTGACACTTTCGGCATGATTCCAGAGAAACCGAGAGAGGTTATTGTCAAAAATGATGTTGTAATACCTTTTCATAACCTGGACTGCACCCAGGTCACCCCTGTGGGTCTCTAGAAGGAGATTCTCAAATTTGCCCAAATCTGCAATAATTTTCAAACTACCAACTTCCGCCTCGATTTTCGTGCAGATGAAGGCAGATGAAGAAAATCTGGAACATGGGTTTTGATCCTAGTATAGCCAATTTACTGACCCTCAAACAGTTTTCTAAAATTCCATACAGTTTGGAAGATATGTGGAGTTCTCTAAGACCAATTTATATAAAATGTCCAGATTTGTAATTAACAGTGAAATTCGGATTTGCCTATTTTGATGCCACAGTGACAGTTTGATAAGATCTTTTCCTCCATTCATGAATTGATCAACACCAACAACAACCATTAGCTATTCGAAGGCCATCTAGAGAAGTCAAATTTGTTTGTTATCCCATTTGATTTAGAATGTAATTAATCTCCAGCATGTATAAAAGCAAAGCAGCAAGAAAGGAAGCTAGACTGTAGCACTCTAGCGCTAAACTTATGAAGCATTTTTAATGTATGATCAAACTAGTTTGAATATAATTGTGATGCTCTTGTTCTGAAGTTGTTTTCGAATGCGTGGATGGAATGAAGTATATGGTTTTCACTGTGCATCAAATCATTTATGTTACTATAAGTTATCCAACCCCAGGTGTGGTCAGGCCCACCCATCTAGGATTGTTTGTTTTGAATCAATAGTGACACTACAACCTTAGATTTTTTTAATTCCTTTTTCATTTACAGTTCTGTTGCATGAATTATTATTTGGTTGATTGATTATTGGTTATGCTTGCAGAAGTCTGTCATTTTCTGAGTTGCAATTGAATTTTAGTGTGATACTGCGTCCTTCGAACCAGAGCCATCATGTCGTTTGTTGCCTTCGCTTGGAACGCGTTGCATAGTCATTAATATATTTGGAATTGTCACCCATAGTGAATGTTGGTGTCCTTAAATCTTTAGAGTAGTTATAGATGGGGAATGATTTCGATTGAATCAGACAAGCGTTGTCTCCTTCCCCTAAAATTAACCTCTATTTCAATGAAGGGAATCGATTTAAGTTAATCCCAATTATAATATTACAATGGCATTTGAAGTTAGGACGAAACTAGTTAGATCATTCGAAAGACTTAATAAACTCAATCAAATCATTGAACTGATAGTTTAAATACAATAATGTTTGGGTTGCACAAATGATTAATTGCCTTGTTCTACTGCGGACTGATGCATTGTAAATTGGTGTAAACATTACAGGGACCCTTTCAAACGATCCATTCCATAGTTACCATTCGTCTTCTCTGTTCATTTAATTTCTAACACCAGTGGTAAATCGAAATGATCATCCTCACTTTTGTGAAAAAGGCAGTCTCCTTTGAATGAATTCTTACTCAGTTCATATATTCGGGTGTTTATTCCATGAATAAATCCTTGTTATGACTTACAGCAGCAAGAGGTAGGGATTTATTTGATTGTAGTATAGAATTAGGTATAGTCTTAGTATTGATAGTTGAACGTCAAGTGAGACAAGTATCATTTTATTAGAATTCTGTAAGTGATCCACTGAATACAAAACAGCAGGATAAAGCAAAACAAAGTAATTACTCCAATTGATACTTGAACCTTAAAACTTGATCTGGACATAAACCCTTAAGTGCAGAATAATTGGTTGATTGAAGCATTAACATGATAGGTCATTCACTAAATTAGCAATTGGATTGTCATAGATTATTTATCATTATTTGCTCTGGTAACGAATGATTATGGCATCAATAGTTTAATAAGCTGAGTGGTGATTATCATAGGGTTGTTTGATTTCTTTCAAAGAATTGTCATTATAGAATGCTTGTTGAAATTGATTGAGTGATTTTTCATATAGAGCCTGGTACCAGCATGCAAAGTTTGATTAGGGTTTGGTGTGAATAGAAGTTCATTTTTACTAGGAATACTCAAATAAATGCAAATTTGAATATTGGGATTTGTGAAGATTTTAGGTAAAATTTGATTGTTGGGTTTGCTCATTAGATGATAAGATTTGCGAGTATTTCTTTCATAAATCATTAATAAGGAAACGATTAAACTCTGACATAGCCTGAACAGAGAAAGCGCAAGGCAATTCGTGCTTACAAACCCCGGGTTGACAATTAATCTTAAGGGATTTAATCTGACAAATTAATCTCTCAACATTTTGGCGTCGTTGCCGGGGAAATTTCCATTTCTTATTCAGGTAATCACTGTCATTTGGGTTTCAAGTACCTGCAAAACTATTAGAGGGCAGAGAGAGTACGGTAAGACGTGAGTGAAGAGCCACACATCCACTTTTGTGGGGTTGCTCCAAGGTTTGACCGATCACTGTTTGTTTTTGAATTTCTATTTTCTTCATCTTTATGCATAAGAGTACAGGTAGACCTAGGGACAGCAAAGGTAGATTTATTTTAAATTCTAAATTTCCTACAATTTTTGGATCAGTCAATATAGCTTTTAAATTCATCTTCAGATCTTTAACGTTATATCATTTTGGGGTGCTATAAGAACCTCGTTACTAATATGTGTGTGGAGACAGGGACTATCAATCAACTAGATGGACTTGAAGATGATAAATATGAAGGACCTCTCACAAGCCCTAACAGCTGTTGGGATCTGGACCTTTACCTCTCAGGAAGAGAACTTCTTGACAATATTCAAGAACTTGTCCATTTCTCCACCACCACAAGAGGATTTCGAAGTCTCTTTTGATTTCCCTGACCAGTCATCTAAGGAGATGAATGAATCATGCACTATAATCAATGGAGAACATCCACTGAACCTGAGATCGAGGAGTTCTTGACATGTCTATCAACAGATCCAGGATGTAATCAAGAGACTACTCACCCTACGAAGAACAATCAACATGACATGGAAGAAGAGGATGAGCAGCATGGGCCAAATCAGAAGATGGACCAAGAATACCATGATCATATCGAACATTTGTTCTGAACAATGACTCAAGCGAGGGAGTATTCTTCTCTTTTAAAAATCTTGTTGTCATATCAAGTACATTGGTTGGTTTTTCATGCTCATGTACATTTCCAAGTTTATATGTTAAATCTGAGCATGAATATCTATTTGCACCTGCTCCGCACATGGCTGCATTGGAAGTACGCCTACACTTAAAGGATATCTTCCTCCCTCTCTAACTTAGAATAGGATAGTATAGGAAAATGAATAAAATTGTTACAGCAATACACATGAAACTACAATTCCTAAGGCATAACCATTCAATTTCTGTTATTATGCACTCTTGGTGTAAGACTTGTCAGAAGCAATTCACTATTAATGCCTCATATTTTATAAAGTGACTTTGATTATTGGCTGAGAGTATTCATTAGCTTAGCTAGGGGATTGTTATTGTTATACTTTCCATTTATAAACTTAGCAGACTGTCATCCAAGAAATCTTTTCAAGTTTCTCGTTGAAGGTTTAATGAAAATCCTCCTATGGTGGACCACTCCTATAAAACCATAATGAGCTCTCATAAGAACCCTAGCATGACTAACTCAACGATTCTTTTACTCATTATCTGAGATTTCTTCTTTTTCTTGAGTCTTTAGGGTAGCAGGATCAACCAGTAAGGATTAGTAATTAAAAACTTTTCACGCCATCCTGTGCTCTTAAGGAGTAGATCTATCTCCCCACTTATTAAGTAACCTCTAAGGTTAACCATAGTCAAAGTCTACAAAAAGATTTAGGAGAGGATAGGAGGTCTCGTAATGAGCCGACCTACCACGATCATAAGACCTAACATGCATGATGTTACTGCTCCTAGTCACCAAGCCAGAGTAATGGCTTTCAACCCAAAAGCTGGAAGACGGGAGGTCTCATTACGAGCCAGCGTGTTCATCCATGTTAATTCTTGTGAGTGGCACTGCCATTAGCTGGTTAACAAGGCAGGATAGTGGGCTTTATCTAAAAGTCAAATAAGCTAACTCTGAATCTATATCTAGTAAGTGGGACACCGACATTTCGTTAGGTTAAAAGGCATCCTTGTCGAAGCTATAGACGCTTGCTGGCAGCAAGGCCATGCCTGTGGTATCAAAGTTAACTTTACACTATGATTTACTTGGTTGTGTTTGTCCTTTCCCTGAACTCACCATCATATCTCTCTGAGAATGGCTTTAAGATTCTTTCAGTAATGTGTTTTGGGTTCTATCTTTCAGAAATGATTTTGTTTTTATGGATATGGGACCCTTAGTAGAAGTGATTCACTCTTCTTGAATAAGAGAATCTTCAATTATAAGCTTGGTTAATGTTAAGACATTCATTCTGGAAAGGTATCACTTTGTCATTTTTCCCCTATCTTCGATCCATTGTAAACCCTTGGTTTTTAAATAAAATTGCTTTCACTTGTCATAATGAGGCTATTAACTATAAAGACCTTTTGCTTTGGACTTCTCTTGGGATGTTGTGTGGAAATTTTTATGGTTAAACATTTTCGGATGACATTATCTTTGCAGTGACAACATTGTTAGCATTCTTTTGATAGCCTTAGCTTTAGTTTTTTTTTACAAAGAAAAAGGTTAGTTTGGACATCACTCAATTCCTAGTCACTGCTTTTTATTATCTTATTAATGCAAAGGAAGTTGACATCACATGAAACTTACTGACATGCTCCCACTTAATTAGCCCTATGGTTTAAGTAAATGAAACATACTATAAAATAAAAACCCTAGCCCTTCAGTCTTTGATCTCAGCCAGAGGTTTTGCTTGCATAAGGACATGCAAGATGATAGGCATGGGGGGAGGGAGAAAGATGTTAGGAGAGAAATAAGTTTCATGTACAAATTAACATTTTTCACCCTACGCTTACTTATGGTTTCACAATTGTTGGGCTTGGAGCATGATCAAGTAATTGTTCTTTATTTCAACTATTTCCTTTGTTTCAATAAAGAGGATTATTGATGATGGTGCTTGTGTTGTCTCAGGAAACTGCGATACACATACATCAACATTTGCGGGATAATGGGGATGACATGTGCATCAAAATGTTTGGGATAATGAATATGTCAAGACCTTTTCCCTTTTGCAGTAGGTTCTGTTGTCGCACGAATCGTCACGACAACGCTCAGATCAGGGGCTGTCACTCTGATCCCTGATCTCTCCGTTTAAGCCTGTCTCCCGCGGCTAAGGGGGGTAGACCCTTTAGGAAAGTGGAAGACCAACTGTGAACCAGTTGGTTTGGGAGACACTAAAGAGAACAACACTAAATGGATTTGTTTAATTTAATGGACCAGTGCCTTGTGGGTTTGATGTTTAAACGATTACTTACTAAATGCTATAGAAAAGTAAACCATATAGAGCAATCATTTACGTCAAACAACTCGAACGATACAAGATATCCAGTAAATTCACAATGCTTTAATGATGATCTAGCCGTTTTGAAACTTCGAAAGATAAAGCTTGACATACAACCATGTAAATTTGAGGATTAACCAGATATTACATTCATGATCCTTCAAGCATGCCAAATCACGTAAAAGATGATAAACATTAATCAAAATTTTAGCCTCAGCAGGAAAAATAAAGCGTGAGAAATTCCCGAGCTAAGACTACATCTGGCAAAATATTTCCAAAAATATTTTTATGGTTTTTTCAGATAAAATTTTTAAAACTAAAAAATTAAACTAAAACAAAATTTAAAATTTAATCTAAAGTCTAAAT
>APFE030735823.1:51264-101024 GCA_000404065.3 Pinus taeda | reverse complement strand
GAAGCGACCATCTCAAAGACTTGAAACAAATCTTTCAACGATGTTTAAGGTATGGGATTTCACTTAACCCAAAGAAATCTTTTTTCGCATTAAGTGAAGGAAAACTTCTAGGATTCATAGTGTCAAAATCTGGTATTAACATTGAGCCTAACAGAATCAAAGAAATTTCTGAAATATCCCTACCTCATAATAAAAAAGCCATGCAATCTTTCCTTGGTCAAATCAATTTTGTGAAGACATTTGTCCCAGATTTTTCACGAATTGTTTCTCCTTTGCAAACCATGATCAAAAAGAATTCAAGTTTTAAATGGGGTCAAGATGAGCATGAAGCATTCAACCTGATCAAACAAGCTATCATTAATGCTCCATCTTTAGCGACCCCGAATTTTTCAGAATCTTTTATCTTATACACATTCGCCTCAGAGAAATCATATGCCGCGATTCTAACTCAAGCAAATCAAGAGAAAGCGGAAGCTCCAATCGCATTTTTGAGCTCAAATCTACAAGGTGTTGAACTTAACTATTCAGACGTGGAGAAACAGGCATATGTTGTTTTCAAAGCAGTCAAATACTTCAGACCTTTCTCACTTTAAACCCATACCAAGGTCATAGTACCGTTTCCAGCGGTAAGAAATCTTCTAATACAGAAATATGTGGGTGAAAAAAGAGCAAATTGGATCACTGCTTTACAAGAATACGACCTTGAGATCAAACTAGCAAGCATTGTGAGAGGTCAAGGCTTCTGCAAAATGTTGGTTGGAGCATCGCAAATTCCTGAAAATTCATCTGAAGAGGTACAAACGTATGAGGTAAGCCTGAACGATACAAAGTCATTATATGCTGACACCATTTATTATCTTAAGAATGGGTATGCTCCAGCATACCTGGATCACACCAAGAAAATAGCTCTGATATTGAAAGCTAAACAATATCAGCTCATAAATGATGTTCTGTTTAAAAGGAATTACGATTCTGTACTTCTTAGGTGTCTTGAGAAAACTGAAGTCGAAAAGGTTTAGCAGGAACTCCACGATGGACCCACAGGCGGACACTGTGCTGGAGATGCTACTGCACATAAGATCTTACGTGTAGGATATTATTGGCCCACACTGTTCAAAGACTCACAGAGTTACGTGAGGAAATGCCAAGTCTACCAAACTACTACAGGGAGACAAAAGAAGCCGTCCATGCCACTACAGCCGGTAAACATCAAGCAACCATTCAGTCAGTGGGGCTTGGACATAATAGGTGAGATCGTTCCTCACTCTTCTAAGCAGCATAGATACATCCTCATGGCAACTTATTATTTTACTAAATGGGTAGAAGCAGTTCCTCTCAAGACAGTTAATTCTGAAAACATCATTGAATTCATAGATCAATTTATAATCACTAGGTTTGGATTGCCGACGGCTTTGATGTTTGATAATGCCTCGTACTTTTCTGGGAATGCAATGACTGAGTTTGCACTTAAAAGAGGGTTCAAACTGAAATATTTGGCCAATTACTATCCGCAAGGAAATGGATTAGCTGAGTCAACAAATAAAAACCTAATCAGGATTATTAAAAGAACAGTTGACCAGAACCAAAATAATTGGCACAAAACTTTGGTAAATGATTTATGGGTAGATAGAATAACGAAAAAAGCTTCAATCGGCACTTCTCCCTTTAATTTAGTTTATGGGAAGGACGTGGTTATTCCAACTCACTTAATGATCCCCTCCTTGTATTTAGTACAATACATCGATGAAGTATCTACTTCCTCCTTACAATGAAGACAAATGGAAATAATTAAATTAGAAGAACTACGAGAACAAGCTAAGAAAACCCATGCTCATCACCAAGCGCTAATAAAATCCTCTTTTGATTCAAGCATAAAGACCAGAAAGAATTTTCAGATGGGAGATCTAGTTTTGAAATGGGATAAGGCTCATGAAGAAAAGGGCAAACATACCAAATTTCAAAAAATGTGGCTTGGTCCTTTTCAGATTGTAGAAGTCATAGGCCCATCAACGTTTGTGTTGCAGGATTTAGCAGGTATAAAGGATTCTTTGCCTGTTAATGGACAGATCCTTAAAATATATTTTCCATAGAAGATTACTCTTCTATTTTTGTAGGATAGTTTTAGTTTTTCTTCTTTCTTATAAATAAAACCAGTTGTGGATGGTTACGACAGGGGTTCACGAAAAAGACACCAATTCTCTATCAGATTTTGATTTTTTTGCTTGTACAAATAGTAAAATTTTTCGAAAAATCTGATCTTTATTATTGGCAGATAGAGTTAACTTTAGCCTAGATATGATACTAGTTTCAACTTCAAAAAATTTTGATGAAAGCAACCTTTGGCAAAAAAATTGTTTTATATCAGCACAATGAAAGGTATCAATAATAAAATAAATATTCTCTGTAAAACTGTTGTTTTCAAACTCTATTATTGTCGTCCAGAGCTTTCTTAAGGAAAAACAATGGTTTCCTCCCTACTAAAGAAAATCGCAGCATTCAGAGGAACAATCCGAGAAAACACTATATCTCAAAGAATAAGAGGTCTCATCACGAGCCGGCTTATCATGATCATAGATATTATAACTTGTTGACTTTGCCAATACTGTCCACCAAAACAGGGCAACGACTCAAGATTGTTGCAATCAAAAGACAAGGGGTCTCATCACGAGCCAGCTTGTTCAACAAAAGTGTAAATCAAGTGAGTGATTGTGTCATAATTTGGCCATCAAACCAAGACATTATTCTTTAGAGAATAAAAAAGGAAAAAGTGTCAAAATGGGTTTTTCTCTGAAAGGTTGTAAATAGACTTAAGCAGGATAAAGGATCATTTCTGGGTAATAGGTAACCCTGTCAAGGCTATGGATGCCTGCTGGCAGCAGAGGCTCTACCTACGACAAATGAGCATATTTTAAAAAGCCAGCACACAGAGAAGACCTTATTTTTTTCTTTAAAAGACCAAGTAGTGGCTGATGTAAATACAAGGACTAAGCCTGAGGAAGAAAATGATTGGAATAGAAAAAGGTTGAAACAAAATATCATTGATAGGATAAGGCATAATGTACTCTATCTGTCCATAACAAAATTTACACTTATGAAAATTTTTCTGCTTCGGAAGTTAAAATTCAATAGAAAAGCAGAGATAACTGGTTCTTCCCAGTGAATCGCCATTGTTGTGGCCACCAAAAACCCCCCTCTTTGTTTGATATTAGCAATAACACCAAGCAAATGGGGACCCTTAATAAAAAATCCAAACAAACATTTTATGAAAATTTTTGTATTTGACTCCTTAAAAATTTATCGCATCGCGAAAAGAGAGTGAAACGTTTTCTTATGAGCATAATAAACTGCGAAGAAGCGACACGAAATTCATCGCATCGCATTCATTATGAAGCGCTCTTAAATGAAAAAACTTAAGAAATCTCCGACGGCCGATATGCGACGTCACGTATCGCAACATCGCGTAAGTAGCACACAATGACTGAATGACTAAATGTTGTGATCTGCGATCTGCGATAAATGCGATTTGCGAAAATTCACAATCATGATTTTCTGCAATGACACATCTTGACGACGCGATCCGCGATGCTGCGATGCGAGTCACAGAAATCGCCCATCACGAATTTTCCTTGGTGCAGTATTCGAGGAAAGTTGTCCGTTAACCAAAATTGGGCATGCGCCTTAAAAGAAATTAATGGTTGTATGCCAAAGTATTCAGGAAGGAAAGTCTTGTGTTTTTCGAAGAGTCAGTTCACTATGGATGTCACGATTATGCATTCATAAGAGCTTAAAGCTTTCATGTCAATCTTTATTATCATTACTCTTTTCCTTTGCGTAAACTGTAAGACAGGAAATAACATGAAGAAATGTGCAGGAAACATCTAAGGAAAAGGGGAAAGCATCAATGCTCGGAGAACAGAGAAGAGATCCCTTCAGAAATGGATGCTGCATGTGACAGGACCACAGATTCCAGAGTATCACTCAATAGATGCTGATGTCAATAGGCCACCTAAAGCTCAAAGTCAAAGGCGCACAAAAGCAGCATGTTTACAAAAAACCCTAAAGATTATGCACCAGAAAAGCCCGAAATAAAGAACAGAGGCAGTTTTCGATGCAGAAAATTATTCAGAGAGTAAAGTCCCTAACTTTTTCAGTCATTCGCAAGGCCGGAAACCGAAATAGCAAAAGCAGAATCAGTTTAAGGGAAATTTGGGTCATTACCAAGTATACACGCAGTGAATACACCCAGCCAGAGGAAGATTCTCGAAAATATCTTCTAGTTTACCAAAAAGTGGTGCCAGCACTTGTTATTTCTATTTTCATAGCTCAAACGACGAACCGACTCTTCCCAGGCGAATGTTTCATGTTTGCAGCACTAAGGAGCAAATATAGAAATGATTCAGAATTACATTCAATTTTTAGAAATAGTTTTGCTTTATCAGAAGGGCAGTCATTTAAAACTGTATCCTAAATTTATGTAATGAAGTTAATTACCTAGCAGTATTTAAACCCTTCTCAGGCATTTAGAGAAGGGTCCAGAATTTTGTCACAAACTTGTCCTGGAACATGCACTTCTGCACCCTCAGAGGAGGTTTTGATCAATGGATGGATCGAGTTTTATTAATGTTTGCATTTGATGTCTGCTACTGATGTTGCACTTTTGTACTCTTAGTAGATATTAGAACAAGTAGAGATAAATCCTTTTTGCTTGAAGTTTATGAGTAGGATTAGTCATAAATGGTACTTTTATTTCTTGGCCATTTCTGCTTATATTCTTAAAGTGATTTACATTTTTTCAGTTGTTTATATGTTATTGCATGAATGTATGAGTTACCATTTGGCACTTCTGTACGGTGGATTCATTTATTTATGTCTAATATATGAATGACTTATTATGTGATATGCTGTTCACAACTGTTTTGCCTAATTTCTTATGCAAAGTGGTTTATCTTAATTGATTTCTATTCTTATAATAGTTGAATGATCTTTATTACCAATTATTGTTTGAAATCTCTTTAGATCGCATAATAGAAGATATACACCCCAGGTTAGCATAGATTAGATGTGTTGTTTCTCATTAGATTACAATAGCATAGAGTTAGTTTAAGAATCTGAATTAAATTAGCTTTAAAGTACTCTTAGATCAGCTTCATCCAACTCTACACACACACACACACACCCTTAGATTGGGAAACTGGTCCCATTATCCCCAGTTAGACCCGCTATACCAAACGGGGAGCTGCCAACCAAGGTCCGGACCGCGTGGGTATCCCCCTTGTTGTCGACTCAATTTTCGAGGCTTCAACAGGTACCTGAATGCTGCCACCCTCCAGAGTCGTGTCGCCCACATGTTCAAGAGTATAATCCTTCTGAAGTTTACATCATTGCCTTTTCCTTTGATACTCTGTTTCACCATCTACCGCTTGTTCCTTGTCTCGTGTCGTTGATGGGGGAAACATTATGGCCCTCCTGCGATAGGTTGTATCCTGTCGTCAGCTCATTATCCAAGAGATTGATCCAGAGATCCCTTTGGTACCTTGGAGCTTGCATGCCTCAATGGCAAGTTCTTCGCGCCTAACAGTCAACTTACATCATTGGTTGCCTATTGGGTGACTCCGCGACTGTTTGACTTCAGTTCATTCTTCACACTTCGTGGATTGTACTGGATAGTATCTTGAGAACCATTGGCATTATTGGTGGTTTCTCTCGCACTTGTTAACGGTTTACATCATCGACCGGTAATCAAGCGATTTTCTATCATGCTTGACTTCAGCACCTCTATTGGGATGTTAGAATTTGTACTATGATTGGTTGGGTTCAAGACCCTAAACTCAGATCACACATGTTCAGGCTGCGTGGATTGATTCGTGATTACATGACTCACTGATGGATGGCTGCGACCATGCCTGAGTCTTCATGGGTGGCTGTGACCATACCTTTATCATTATCATGGTCTTATTAGCTGGATGGTTGCGTCCATACCATAGACCTAGTTCATATGTCTTTTGGATGGCTGCGTCCATGCCTAGACTATGTGTAGTTCACTATCAGAGATATCAGTTGTACTTGCGCCTACAGGTTCTTCTAGATGGTGTTCCAGCTCAGTCAATTTTGTAAAGCATTTCACCCCTCCCACTCTCTCGGGCTTCATGCTTTAGGGGGCATCTGTTACATAGTAATTTTTCACTGCCTCCACCCCCAGTCCATCTACTGTGTCATGTGTCCACGTCAAACATGCTCATGTTGAACAAATGCTCTCTTATACTGCCAATTGACCCAATTTTTCTAAGTTATCTGCCTGATTGTGACTATGGACTTAATATACGCGCTGAAAGGCGCTCCTGAACAGTCCAGCCGCACTACCAGTGCGGAAGTACAGCTTATTCTCGCGATGGTCTAATTTCATGCTCCAGCACGAGTGTGCTTATTATCTTCAGTGATGATGGGACTAGTTGTGCTACTCACTCGCAATGTCAGCGCTAAAGTTTAGTTATGTACCCGCGATGATCCAGATTAGGCAAATTTGTTCCAACAATCGACCTTTTGGATGACTCCAGACTTGGTTGTTGGCATAGGTTGTGTCGCCCTTCCTTCCCTAGCATGGAATTTCCGTCAATTGTGCTACCTTCCTTGGTGATAAGCTCTCTCTTCCCCCTTTCATGGAGACTCCTTCTCCTATTTAAACACTCACCTTTGTTCTGATCAGCTAGTTGGCTAGTTGGTAAATTCTTGGATTGAGCAGTGTTGTTAGTGTTTTTAATAGATAGCTGGTGTGAGTGTGATAAGTGTGAGAGTGTTGATAGCTTGGGGAAGGTTGTGAAGTGTCCTTGATTTTATGTAAAACTTGTGAGTGAGAAAGAGAGACTTGTATGTTGCGAGATCCATCTTGATGCAGGGAAGTGTTCCCTCTATGGACAGAGGCAACCCCTCTAGCCCTAGAGTCAGTCTAGTCACAAACAAGGACAGACCGACAATAGCTTTCCTTAAACAGTCATAGTTGGAGGCCTACCTCTTCTAGTGGTCGATGTAGTTCTGTTGCACTGCTCCATCTTTTGCTTCCTTCTCCTCAATGAGTGATCAACCTGAAACAAAGCAAAGGAAATACAACAAAGCATGTAACCAGAAAACAACAATGAACTATTTACTCACAAAGTCAAGAAGTCATGAGATATCAAGTACATTACATACAAGACATAGGAAAACATCATTGATTGTATTAATAATGAAATAAGAGTAAGCTTACAACCAAAGTCTTAACATCACAAGCCTTCTCAAAGGCATCCAACCAGCTTGTTCTTCAAGCATTCACTCTTTGAAGATAGATCTCCTAACATACAAGTCTCTCTCTCTCACTTACAAGTTTTACATAAAGTCAAGGACACTTCACAACCTTCCCCAAGCTATCAACACTCTCACACTTATCACACTCACACCAGCTATCTATCAAAAGCACTAACAGCATTGTTCAATCCAAAAATTCACCAACTAGTCAACTAGCTGATCATAAAGTGTTTAAATAGGAGAAGGAGTCTCCATGAAAGGAGGAAGAGAGAGCTTATCACCAAGGAAGGTAGCACAATTGATAGAACTACCATCCCAGGGAAGGAAGGGTGACACAACCTATGCCAACAACCAGGTCTGGAGTCATCCAGAAGGCCGACTGTTGGAATAAATTTGCCCAATCTAGATCATCGCGGTTACATAACCAAACTTCAGTGCTGACATCGCGAGTGAGCAGTGCAGCTAGTCAGATCATCGCTGAAGATAAAACTAAATCCAACATTGTTTTTCTCATGTTTCAAGCTTGTGAAAAATGAAACCATCTTCAAGAATACTCAAGCATTGTTTCTAATGTTTTGAGCTTGTGTAAAAATGAAACCATTTCCATATTTATATCTCATGATTTCCTTTTAATCAGCCTAATTTTTCCAGATGAGCCTTGGTCTTTTCATTCCAACTTCACCATCTCTTTGGTCGATTAATGCTTTCACTTGGATGCTTTACCCTTACTTGGGGAACATCTACGATGAGTGGTTTTATTAGCCATCTTGTTTACCTTTACATGTTTTTAGCAGTTCCATCATGACTGGAACTAGTTGCTATCCTTTTTATACCGGTCATTCCTCCAGGAGGAGTCATCTTTCAGCTCTTTTCTGACTCTCGAAATATGAAAAGATAGCCGAGTGCTTGTATTTTTGAACTTGTTAAATTAAATGAATTGACGTCATCTCAGTATATGTTTACCCCTTTTTCGGGCTGAGATTGACTATTTATGAAAAGGGTACACATTGGTCGATATGGCCATGAGGTTCTCTTGAATATTTTTTTCTACCTTTTCGGGTTTAAGAGACAATTTACGAAAAGGGACCTTTGGATTTTTCTTTTTCATCTCTTTTTCAAACTCTCTAAATATGAAAAAGATACCAAGTTATTCTTTCATCGGACTCACTAAAAATTTTACGATGAAAGACTCATCACCATGATGAGACTGAGTTTCTCCTTCCTAAGACTTGTAAAACTTACTGGGATGGATTCTTTCAAAGAATTAACTTATATGACAAGAATATGCTATCCACTTCAAGCTTGTGATAAAAAATAATTGGGCTACTCGCTAGAAATAGTGATCCAGGTGGATATTTGTGGCCACCTACCTATTCCACTTGGACCCCAACATTGTATCTTTTAGTTCTTTTGGTTTCCTTAATTGTAACACAGTTTACTATTTTTGGCAGTTTTTCGAGTCTTGAACTTCCAGAGCCATTTTGAGGCCCTAAATGACATTTTTAGGGAAAACGGAGAGTCCAAAATCATCTCAAACCAACTTTCTTATTTGCTTTCAGCCTTCTCTTTGAGATCTTGGAAACGAGGTATTATTATAGCCAAATAGAGATCTTATGCCAAATTTACGACCTTATGAAGTTGATGTACCAGTTTACCCAAACAAGTTCCACAGTTTTTGTGCTTCATCTCCTAGGGTTAGGTTTTTGGATGTTTAGGGTTCTACATTGTTTCTCAATAATAAATAGGCCTTTGAGCCGCATTGTAACACAGTTCGGAGGCATGTAGCCACCACATCTCTTTTAAGAGATAAGCTACCATCGCCCGAGATAGTCTTATTTCCATTCTGTTTGTAAGCATATTTCAGTGTTTGATATTAATGAAATGAAGTGTTATTACTATTGCATCTTTGTATTTATGGTTATATCTGTAATTTGTTGCATTCTTGTTTAAATCCGGATCAGTGGAATCAGAGCAGCCTTCTCTTTCTATGTTTTTCTTTGCATATCCCCAATGAGGTCAGGATATAAGGAGTTAGGGCTTGAACTGGTCAAACCTTTGCAAGACCAGCCTCACAAATCCCAACGGCTTCCCATGGTGGATGAAAATAAAGATGAGGGAGCAGGAGATCCTATCAAAATCTTGCTTGAAGAAGCCCTTGAGTGACAAAGGAACATGATGATGGAAAACTTTGTCCAGATCCTTTAGCGACTACCCAAGGGTGACACATCTACTTTTGGCAGCTACTCTAGAAGCGCCACACCCTTTAAGGTACAAGTTAACTTTGACATTCACATATTTGAGGGTGAAATAGATGTATACGCTGTGATAAATGGTTAAATTTGCTAGAAGGATATTTTCTTTTCATGATTTTTCCAGCCGAGAAAAGATCAATTTTGCACTTCTCAAAGTAGGCCCCCACGTCAAGGACTGGTGGGAAACCTACTATGAGCAAAAGGATGAAAGTACGAACTCACTATTTTCAGTCACACCTGCTTGGAATTCATTTCAGGATTCCATCAACGATCATTACTACCCTATCAGGAGCTATGAGGATAAATACATAAAGTGGACAACACTACGATAGGGAAGGGGCAAAGATGTACAAGAGTTTACCAATGTTTTTCATACCCTTTGCATGAAGTTGGGTATTAAGGATTTTGAGAACCATTTGGTTCTCAAGTACCAAAACTACCTACATAGGTATATCCAAGATGAGAAGGAATTCTTGAACATCTCCTCGCTTGGAATGACATACTGATATGTCATCAAGATCGAGCATAAGTTTAAACAGAAGAAGCGAGACTTTGGATCTGCGAATCCGATGCAATGGAAAGGTACCCCCAAACCACAGAGAAAAATACAAATCCAAGGCGAGGCAGCCCAGGATAACCTGCCAAAGCCGCAAGAAAACAAAAATAACACAAAGCCAAAGAAGGACACAAGAAAGTGGTGTGAATTCCATAAGAGCTCCACTCACAACACAAGTGAGTGTCGGACTAGGCAGTCATTGGTGGCCGAGCTAAAGGCTTCGGAATCAGATGCATGTTCCGAGTCTGAGTCAGAACCTGACAAGGGGAATGAAAAATGGAAGCATATTATTGATGTAGAACTGAATGCCATCATTTCCACCACAACGATCGAGAAGGAGGAACCAGAAGATCCAAAGGAGGAGGAGCGCCTCTTCCACTCCTAGATGCGGGTAAAGGGTTCCCCGCTACAATTCATTGTTGACAGTGGATTCCAAAATAACCTCATTTCTATAGAGGTCATGAAGCGAATGGGCTTATCGACCACAAAACATCCACAACCATACACCATCAGGTGGCTTCAGCAAGGACGGGATATTCGTGTGAGCCAGCAGTGCCACCTCCCATACAACATCAAGCCCTTCACATATGAGGTATTATGTGGCGTTGCTCCCTTGATGTTTGTGATGTATTATTTAGGCCAACCATACTTATGGAAGTGACATGTTGTGTATGAGTCAAGGCCTCATGCTGTTATTGTTACTTTGGGAAATAAGTTGTACAGGATACCGAAGGTAGCACCACCTACCACCATCTCTTTGGTTACTGCAAAACAATGCAGTGAACTCATCTCCAAAACTGGGAAATTTGTTTTCCTGATGATACGCCCTCAGGGAAAGAAGAAGATAGTGGCCATGACCTCCAGATAGGGCCCATCCGCATGACAAAAATAGATGGACAAGGTCATGGAGGAGTATGAGGACATCTTCAACTCCCCTGCAGGGGTGCCTCTGCACTGTCAAGTCAAGCACTCTATCAATTTGACCCCAGGTGCATCACTACCCAATGGACCAATCTATCGGCATTCCATTCTGGAGAACGACGAAATCAAGAGGTAGATTCAGGAGCTGCTGCAAAAAGGTCACATCCAGCCGAGTTCATTGCCTTGTGGGAGCCTAATCGTGTTGGTACAGAAGAAGGATGGGACTTGGAGACTTTGTACTGATTATCGGGCACTGAAAAGGATCATTGTCCAGAATAGATACCTGATCCCATGGATTGATG
The DNA here is from genome assembly GCA_000404065.3 of Pinus taeda. NCBI lineage: Eukaryota > Viridiplantae > Streptophyta > Pinopsida > Pinales > Pinaceae > Pinus > Pinus taeda. Next base: position 89,715 of record APFE030735823.1, on the reverse strand, counting down.
ACCTTCTAGACCAACTGAAGGGGGGAAATATTTCAGTAAGATCGACTTGATGTCAGGATATCACGAGGTACCAATCGAACCCTCTGATGTGTGGAAGACTTCCTTCAAAGCCAAGGAGGGCCTTTTCGAATGGTTGGTTATGCATTTCGAGTTGACGAATGCTCTTGCAACCTTCATGAGGTTGATGGATGACATCGTGTGACCATTCACCAACTCATTTGTTGTGGTATACATGGATGAAATCTTGATCTTCAACTAGAGTTGGGAAGAGCACCTCCACCACATCCGACAGGCTCTCCAAACACTACAACAACACAAGCTATGTGCCAATTTGGAGAAATGCACTTTTGGCATGACCCAGGTTTAGTATCTGGGATACATTATTGATTAACAGGGGGTGCATGTGGATCAAACCAAGATCCAAGTCATCCGGGATTGGCCAGCTCCAACTACTTTCACAAAGCTCTGCAGCTTTCTAGGTCTTGCCAATTTCTACTACAGGTTCGTGTTGGGATTATCTCATATCACTTGGCCCTCGACTCAAGCCACCAAGGGAGGAGAGAAAGACAAATTCTTTTGGTCTGAATCTCAATAGAAGGTATTCACAAAGTTGAAACATTTCCTCTGCTCTGCATCAGTGCTCACATTACTAGAGTTGCAACAACCATTTGAGATCAAGATAGATGTCTCTGACTATGCTATTGGGTCAGTCCTTACTCAACAGGGGCATCTAGTGGCATATCACAGTGAGACACTTTCAGACACAGTCTAGAAGTATCCCACTTATGACAAAGAGATGTATTCATTTTTGTAGCTTGCCGACAATGGAAGCAACACATTTTGGGGAAGGAAACGGTCATCCACACAGACCACTGGCCTCTGTAGTTTATACAAATGCAAGGGAAGTTGTAGAATGATCACCATCAAAACTGATCCACATACTTGCAACAATTCCATTTGAATATCAAGTATAAGAAGGGCATCACCAATAATGTTGCAGATTTCCTCAACCGACCACCAATCATTGTGTTAACCACCATGCTCAACTCTTGTGGGCATGAGACTTCTGATTGGCCACTTCTCTACAAAAGCGGCCCAAAATTGGGCCACACATACCAGATGCTCTTGGAGGGTCAAAAAGTTCCATATTTTCACCTCCAGGATGCCCTATTATGCCACCTGGGACACCTTTGTGTTCCTTCAAGAGAGCATGCCAAGATGATTTGGGAAGCACATTATAGTCGAGCCGCTCGGCATTTTGGGGTCGAGAAAATAGTGGCAGTACTGCAGAAGTATTTCTATTGACTAAATCTTTGACAGGATGTTGGGAAGTACATCAAATCCAGCACTGCCTGTGCCATTACGAAAACGACTATCAAGAAGCAAGGCCTCTATAGTCCGTTGCCTACCCCTAGTTGGCCTTGGGAATCCATCTCCGTGGATTACATGTCAGGCCTTCCTTTTACTAAGCATGGCAGTGACTGTGTTTTTGTATTCGTTGACAGATTCTTGAAGATGGCCATTATGGTGGACTGCAAGAAGAAAATCATAGCAGAAGCCACTGCTAAACTCTTCTTTGAACGAGTGTGGGTACACTTTGGGATCCCACAATCTATCATCTTAGATCGAGACAACAGGTTCCTCAATATAGTTTGGTCCAGTCTCTGGTCGATGTTGGACACCAAACTCATTAAGTCCACATCTTTCCATCCCCAAATTGATGGCTAGATAGAGGTCATCAACAAGATGATCGTACACATTCTGCGCATGTACAACTCAAAGCATCCACGCACATGGGATGAGAGTCTCCCCTATGTCTAGCACAGCTATAACCAGGCTCTCCATAGCTCGACTGGCCATAGCCCTTTTCAGGTGGGTTTGGGATTCTAGCCATTATGTCCCATTGATGTGGCCATGCCATTTGCAGCTACTCATGTAGATTTGGCTCATGTCCAGTCTGAAATCGATAAGGAAAACAACTGCATTGAGCACATCCAACATATTTGTTAGCAGGTCCATGAAATTTTGGAAAAATCAAATGCCAAGTACAAGCAGCAACATGATCAACATTAGGTGCCACACAAGTTTCAGGTGGGTGACAAACTTTGGTAGCATTTTGGAAAGAAATGCCTTACCAGAGCCTATCGGTAACTCATACCACTCTGATATGGTCCTTACACCATTACCAAGGTAGTGGGAGAAAATGCATTTGAGTTCAGGATTCCCCCATTCCTTGGCCTGCACCAAGTGTTCAATGTGGACTACCTTCGACCATATTCCATACCATTTCTAGACACATCAGACATTGCAGAATATCTCACACCTACAAAGTTAAATCCAAATTGCATGGTGTTAGAGTCAGTCTTTTCAGTGCTCCGTCAGAGATCAAAACTCTTTCTGTATTTCATTTTTAGGTTTCTCACTCCATCCACTCAGCTACATTCCACTAGGGGCATGCCATAATCTGACGGAAAGGTCTTGTCAGTCATTTCCCCTCATGTCTGGCACCTATTGGCTTAGGTCTTTTCATCAATGTTCACTAAAGTCCATGACAGTCAATGTTTGATCTTTTAATGGACAAGAGTCATTTTCAGTCATTAGGTCTAGGGATCAGATAAATTAGTCTTCAAACATGTCCAATAAAGCCATGCAGGCTAGAAGGAGACCCTTACAAAGTTGTGATTTAAAGATTTTCATCATCATGTTGACAGATTACGACTATTCTTCAAAACTCTGTTTTGAAGAAAAGTCACACAGTGTGTCATTTGTGATAATTTTCAAAAAAGTTTCCAGTTGATCTCTTTAGGCGCAGTCATGGTTTCCTTTTCCAAATTCCATGTCAACAACCCCTGCAAAAAGTGCCAAAAATTTCATCATTTTCGCTAAAAATTCAAAGGGAAAAGTGAAATACAGAGTTGCATTAAATCAGGGAAAAGTGCCAAAACAAAACATTAGCAAAGTGTGTTTTGAAGAAACAAAAATCAAACCCATGACTCAAAATTCCTTTATATAGAGTTTCCACAAGGAAAAATGTCATTTTGCACACCAAGGATAGAGAGAAAGCATTTCAAGGTGATTGAGAGTGCAAGCTTGTGTTTTGAGTGAGGTTGGAGATGTTTTCACAAGGCGCGGTGCAAAGACAGAGAGGCACGGCGCACAGAGGGAGTGCGGTGCACTGGGCGCTACCATGCAGTGTTAAATTAACATGGGCGTGGCGCACACAAAGGACGTGGCGCATAGGTAGAGGGGTGCAGTGCACACCCACAAAGGCCCAGTTTTGTTCCAAATTTGCAACAAATCGCTTTGAATCCATTCCAATTGACAGGTAGGGTCGACATCTCGGTTGCTCATATGTTTTTGTGAACATGATGGTGGTTTATGGCCATGTATAGTCGCAATAAAAATGCCTAAAGCCTACCACTTGAAATCATCAAAGCCATTGCTCTTAGGGTTGCAAATTTGTTGTGTTGATACCAAGGTTCCTCCTCCCTTTCACCTTTCATTTTTCCCCTTCTTTCCATTGTTCCCTTCCCCCTATTCCATTTTTCCCATCTTTCCTACCCTAAAACATTACTAAACCCATATTCCCTATCCCCTCCACTCATTTGTCAATGTAAAACCCCAAAACCCTACCTTATAAAATCCCCAAAACCTCCTAGATGTCCCTAAACAAAATTTCCCCCCATAACCCCTAATCCCATCATATTATTCCCCTTCCTAACACTCCCTTTTTGCATTGCTCCCCTTGGTGGCAGAGTTCATAACAACACATAGTTTCATACATCATCAAAGGGCAGTCCAAGCACAGTCCATATACAGCAGTCATGGAATCTAAGCATTCATCAGAGTATGAAATGGAAAACCAAAGTGATTCATCCTCGGAAGAACAGGCTCCCCGGAGACATCATAAAAGTGGCAAACATGTTAGGGATGAGCCAACCATCCTCATAGAATTACAGGCCTGCCCTCTTGCTATGTCATGTTTCCAACATCTATCATGTTTGGAGTGTTGTCAAAAGGTGGCTAGTGTTCAAGTTCATCATGATTTGGCCCATCTTTTTGTGCTTCACTTACATGGAGATCACTCTATCTTGGCCAATGTCACCTTCACACTGACACCTGAAACTGTCTCATTAGCAACCGGCATACCGAACATTGGAGAACCATGGCACAAGAAACAGAAGGTTGATCGGCAGCATTATGAGCCATACATTAAGGTCAGTTTCTTGAGGTAGCTCAAAAGATTCTTTCCATTCTGATATTTGAAAGATGAATATGCTCCACTCATGAAGTTGATCATGAAATATTTCAGCTGTAAGGGGAGGTTCTCTCGTTTATATGCCTATCACACCAGGTTGCTCATGCACTTTACCAGGGTACGGATGATGAACATCCCATATTTCATTTGCAGGAACATAGAGAGGATGAACACCTTCATGCAGCACAAAACCCCTCAGCAGCAACTTAATAGTGTTTATCACTTTGCTCTTATTAAGATTTTGGTGGTTCATCAACTGGGATTGCAGGGCATTACTTGGGATGATTTCATCTCCCGTGACCTCTTCAACACTTCACAGGTATTATCAGAGGTTGAACATGAGATAGGTGGTCCTTCTCATCAGTATGAGCACCATGAGACCACTACTATGCCAGTATTCTCACCTATCAGAGAGGCAGTAGACATTTGTTTGCAACTTCAAAGCGAGTGTTATCTCCACCCGGGGTGGAAGGGGCCTCGCTTCTGACATCGACAACACAGGTACAGGACAGGGGCAAGAGGCCCATGCATGACGAGGGACCATCAAATGAACAAGAGGCCTACTTCATCCTCATTCATGATGATGATACAGATGTGGAGAGTGCCAAACTTAGGAGGACCATCCAGGAGCAGCAAACGGAGATCCAAGCCTTGTCTCTCAATTTGGAGAGGGCTAAGTGGATTATTAGGTATTTGGAGTAGAGGAAAAAATAGCTTGAAGACCAGCATGAGATCATGGAGCTGCAAAATATCCGCGAGAATCACCAATCTGCCCAACATAGGAGGATTGAGCTCACTCCATTAGAGTAAGAGATTAACAATGACCGAGAGTCTTGGCTCGAGCGTATCAACATCCACCTTGAGAGATTGTTAGAGAAGGATGACAAGGACAAAACCATATTGAGGTGGATGGTTTATCACTACAGGGCACGGAACATGAGTTCAAAGGCTCGGATAAGGAGTTTGAAAGCGAAATTGAGGAAAGCAACAAAAAGACAAAAGAGGCAAAAAGAGCAAGATCGGCTCTGAATCTTTGTGGAAGCCTCTGTGGCCTAGAATAATGCTTAATAGAGGATCTCCAACCCAAATTTCAAAAAATTTTGGACAATTTTGGTCATTTGACAAATTTTTGTGCACAAAACAGGGTTTTTCTCCCTGTGCGTCGCACCAACTGGCGCGACGCTTATGATAGGGAGCTCCAAATCAATAACGGTTTGCATTTTTGATTTCAGCATGAATAATCATGACTACTGGTGCATGACCAAGAAGTTTGGGCAAGTTATGAGTCCCCGGGAGGTCAAAAACACTCAAACAATGACCTCTCTGCCCCTATTTTGACACAAAGGAAGCAGTCTTGGGAGATTGAAGTTTTGGAGGGGAAAATGAGCCCCAAATTCAGAAATCCCACTTGGGTTGGAAAGTAGACAGGCAAGGCTTTCTAACAAGCACACTTTGGCATAGTTTGGACTTCGAAAAGTACCTCAAAATTGCCTCCAAAGTGGCGCGACACATGTAGTTTTGGGCGCAACGCAGAAAGACCCAAAGGCCAAAATCAATTCCGCTCCACGACATTTCGATTCGAAACATTCTCCAAGTGGGCCCGCTCATTTACACTAAATTTTTTTCGGCACCTAAGGAAAAGTTTAAAAAGTATTTTCACTAAAAGTTGGCTTCTATCCAAGTGGCAAAGGAAGGCGAGCAGTCACTCAAGCCGTTTGTCATTTTTGTAACGCTACACCTGTCACTAATGGTTGGCTTTCCATTTCCAGTTTGTAATGATTTGAAAAATTCCCCAACTTTGGGTCGTTCCATTTCCCAATGGCAAAGTCTATTATTGTATGTAAAACCATTTGCAAAGGGTTGGTTGTAATTTCTGGGAGACTGTGGGAGAGAAACTCAGTTCTTCATTGTATATTTTGACAGAGAATTAATGAAAGGCAGCGACTCTGGTTCATGAGATTCATGTGGTGTGAGTGTAGCAAATGTGTTATCTTTATGTTTCATATGTATTTCGTTATGTTTCACAGTTAATTCATATTCATTTCCAGTGAAATTTTCTAAGTAAGATAAGGTACAATTCATGTTTATTGCTCTGCCTGTGGGAAAGTTTCACGTTATGTGTTCTTCTTCTGTTGAAAAGGATTCATGTGTTTATGCCCTTTTCACCCTCCTAAACAATCTTTCCATTCCGCATTATTTCAAATTTAATTGCTAGACTTTCTGCCTGTCTTGCCTCACGAAGTAATTTGTGCCTTTGTGTTAAATTCTCTACTCATACTGTTCGTTGGTCCCATATATCCTAGAAACTCAGTCATTTATAAAAAAATGTTTCTTGTTTCCATATTTATTTACCTAGCCTAAAATCAATATTCACTGTAAGTCACCTCAGACCATATCATTTATTTATTCACTGAGCGTGACACGGAGAGAGCCCTCTCCTGTTCTGGTAGGGCTAGCTACCAGACTGAGCGTGGTTTGTGGTTACCCTAAATTTTGCCTTCCTTCAGCCTAAGGCAAATTTAGGTGCTAACACATGGAACAAGCCACAACTGATCAGATCATGGACATGTAGATTAAGAACACCCGAAAACAAAGGATCCAACTATATCGATTTGTCAAAGTAGACCAACTCCTTCACCAGGGCAAGTGGCTCACCAAGAACCAAGTTCAGCAGAAGTTCCCTCATCTCATGGAGGAACTCAATGCAATGGGGACCATTGCTTCCTAAGGGGGGAGGAATGATCCAGGTGGATATTGGCGGACCCCTGTATATTCCACTTGGACTCACAACATTGTCTCTTTTAATTTTTTTGGTTTCCTTAATTGTAGCATAGTTTACTATTTTTGGCAGTTTTTCGGGTCTTGAACTTCCAAAGCCATTTTGAGGCCCTAAACGGTGTTTTTACGGAAAACGGAGAGACCAAAAACGTCCCAAATTAGCTTTGATATTTACTTTTGGCCTATTCTTCGAAATATTTAAAACAAGGTATTATGATAGCTAAACGAAGATCGTATGCCAAAGTTACGACCCCAGGTACTTGATGTACCAATTTACCCAAACAGGGGCCACAATTTTGGTGCTTCATCTCTTAGGGTTAGGTTTTTGGATTTTTAGGGTTTTCCATCATTTCTCAATAATAAATAGGCCTTTGAGCCTCATTGTAACACAGTTCAGAGGCATGTAGCCACCACATCTCTTCTCAAAGATAAGCTACCATCGCATGAGCTAGTCTTATTTCCATTTTGTTTGTAAGAATATTTCAGTATTTGATATTAATGAAATGAAGTGTTATTTCTACTGCATCTTTGTATTTATGGTTATATCTATAATTTGTTGCATTCTTGTTTAAATCCAGATCAAATAGTGGGGAAAAATGAAAATGAAACATCCTTTGTATATGCAACATGTCGCTCTTGAACATGACACTCTTCTGCTTCTTGTGTCAAGTTTGGGATATCCTCACTCAGTCACTTGGCCTCCTGGGTTTGGTGACCCATTTTTGCCTCTCATCTGACTATTCCACTTCGTCATAATGACCTTTAGTCCTATGTTGATTCAAATTCTTCCGCACTTCATAGTCATGTCACCAATGTTCAAGAGAATTCCTATATGCATTCTATTACCTACACATTGTCTACCCTTTGCTACAGTCTTGGATCTTTCTCATTTCATTGCAATTTATTCCTTGTTTTGTGTTAGTGATGGGGGAATCATCATGGCCCTCCTTCGACAGGTCACTTCTTGTTGACTTCAAATCATTATCTAGGAAGATGACTTAGAAACTCCCTTTTAGTACCTTAGAGCTTGCATGCCTTATTGATGAGTTCTTCGCATCCAATGACAGGTTTCCATCATTGGCCTTCGATCGGATGATTCCATGAGTGTTCAACTTCAGCTTCATTTTCACATTCACATATTGTATTGTCATACCTTAAGAGCCATTTTCATTAATGGTGGTTTCTCTTGTGCCTATTAACGGTCCACATCATTGGCCAATAATCAAGTGGTTTTCTAGCATGTTTTACTTTGACACATTGATTCACATGTTATAATTCGTACTTTGATCGGGTTGGGATGGAGCGCCAGACCCTGATTTCTATTTGATATGACTCAAGCTCCGTGGAGTTATGTATTATTCATGATTATACAGATGTTTCTTCTATACAGATGGTTGTGACCATATTATGGGACTTTACATTTATGGTGATCCTTCTATCTTGGGTGGTTGTGTCCATACCTTGGATCTTAGATTTATATATGATCCTCTCGAAACATGACCATCATGCAGTGTACTCATTCAGATATACAACTCAGATCCTCCCTAAAACACTGATTGGAAAATGCCTTGAGCTTCCCCTGAAGGAAATGGCTCTAAAACCCTAATACTAAAAACTACGATGGTCACTTGTTGCACTATACTAGACCTATGATGCCATCTCTCTTTTTGCTTGTATACCTGCTATTATCCCTAAAACGAAATTTTCCAAAAGAGGATGAGAAGATTTATGATCTAGAAGCTTCCAAAGTGATGAGCTGGAGGTTGTTCGACGTGGATGAGGTCGAGATCTCTCAAATTATCCTTTTGGTCCTATCCGTATGAGCTACCTCCTTGAGATGAGGGGCTACTCCTATATTTGGAGAGATCCTGACTCCCTTTCCCTGCCTATATATTCATCTTTCCCATTCCCAAATGGTTGGTCTTTGGCTATTTGCACCCTAATGCTGAGATTGTGCCTACATGCTACTCATTTGGCTTGGAGAAGGGGTGCTTGGAGAGCTTAAGCTTGGACTTCAACATTCATTCAAGGAGAGCCTATTGAAAGGCTTGGTTGTGTGCTTCCTCCTTTATTTTATTAATATACAACTACTGGTTCATTTTCCATAAATGTGTATGCTTATGTATCATTTATCTTAACTCTCCTTTATCTGTTAAGTAGGTTACTTTTGATTATGCTATTTTTATGTGCATGCCTTGTTGTGCCTTGATCTCTTGTGCAAATTTTTAAACACTCTAAGCATTAGGATTGAGCCCATCATGCAAGTGAGTCAAGGTCTTCAACAAAGGAAGACGTGATAGAATTAGAACGAGGTAGGCCATATTCATCGTCTCTTATTTGAATTGTAACATAGGAAATTGTCCAGTAGATTGTCATGTAGGTTTCTAGTCCCACTCATTGGGCTAGAGGGACTGCCTCTGTCTGCAGAGAGGATTGCTTAGAAAATAGTATGTAAGGTCCTTGTTGCTGATAGGTTCCTTGTGGATTTTGATAGGTTCCTTGTTGATATTGATAGGTTCCTTATTGCAAAGGATTACCAACTCATAAAGGATAAGCTCCACAAGAAGAATGAAACTGACTAGGTGACCCAAATGAGGGATTAGGACTAGACTGCATTTGTGATCCTTCCTGTTGATTGAAAGGTAGATTTTGAGGTTGCTGTGAACCATAAGGAGGGTATGGCTGTTGGTAAGGTATTTGAGCTGAAAGAGATTGTTGATAAGGAATTCGACCAGATCCATATGGAATGGAGGTTACACTAGGATAAGGAATACTACAAACAATGTGACTTTCTCCCATAGCATGATTTTGATATCCACTCACATAGGTTCCAATAGAGACAAGAGGTACATATGGAGGAGGTGGTTTCCCCCCATGCAATGGGATAAGGGTTGGTACATATTACCCACTCAATGGAGGAGGTGTAACCATTCTAGAGGTCAAAAGAGGAGCCGAAGAACCTATAGGGACATTAACTGTCCTGATTGTGACTGTAGGTTGAACAAGAATAAAAGAAATCACAGTTTGAACAGGAATTTGGGAAGCCACATTTGAAATGAATGAGCCAGTAGTAGGCATAACACCAGATGACCATATCGGATGATGATAAAGTGAAGATGTGCTTGGAGTACTTGAAACCAAATGACTGAGAGAGGTATAACCTGGCAGGAATAAAGGTTCACTACTTTCAGGTCGTGGATTTGGCCCACTCCCCATATGAGGAGAGGACACACACGAAAATCCTTTAGGCAGAAAGTGATATTCAGACTCATCACCAATACCCAAAGTGTGGGTGGTTGAGACTTCCAGAGGAGGATCTAGAAGAGAGGTTGGAATCTCACCTTCTGATGACATGGGTGGAAACAATTGGCGAGGAGGAATCCGTGATGAATGAGGAGAAAGTTCCAAGGGTATGCCAAGATTATAAAATAGATTATATGGGCATTGAGGAGATATCACCAAAGGAGTGTAAAGCGGATTCAAGGGAAACAATAAGAAATTTTGAGGAACCTCAAGACTTTCTGGGTCAGATTCCGAAGATGATGACAATGAATCTCGAGGTGGAGGATGAGAAGCAAGGGGTTGAATACTCAGGAAAATTCCAATTTCAAAACCTTGATCTTCAAGTGACTCAAGAATATCAGGGTGGAATCATTATGGTGACCCTTCAGTGTCATATTATGAAGGGGATATGTAACATGGACTCGACAGTTTTTCCACGATGACCTTTTTTGAAAATCAAAACGAGAGGAGGTGATTTATTTAAGCTTTAATTAAAATTTACCATTAATAAGGCATAATGAGGCCAAGGAGAAGTACATCGGTAAGACATGTTATTGAGGGTAGTAAAGTTTAGAACTTAAAAACAAAAAATAAATCAAAAAGGCTAATCTAGGCTAGAGGGTTTACCAAGTATTCGTGAACCGCTATATACACCTTATCTAAAAACAAGGACTTAACGTACAACGACCAATCTCCCTGAACGATTTGTTTGGTGTATCATGTTTACAAGGCGTCTAAATCAGTTACTCGTGGCCAAAGGATATAAAACTAGTGGGGTCTCCTAATATATACGCAATGGTACGGGGACCACAAATCTGTGTTAGAGTTGTCTAATGCATAACCATTCGATGAGAGAGTTCCCATATACTTTACATACATGGAGCGTCTCCAATATACCCAAGAGTGCTAGAGAACAATCCTATATACTTCCGTACATGGAATGAGATTTCACCCCCAGGATACAATGCTGGCAGATCACGATAGCTACTAGGTTTATAGACATTGAAACACATCTCTAATATAGACCTCTAAATGTTTGCGTTAAGTTCCAAATGCTCCTTAGGTTAATTGAGTAAATTTTAACGTTTATCTTGAATTATGATTCAATTTTGTGCTCAAAATGATGTCACCTAAATGCTTAATATGCAACTATATGAGAAAAGAAAAACTTTCCATTTCCATGAAAGATGGACTAATCAAGGGAATAAGTTTCAATCAATAATGCATCAAGAAAAATGCCTTCCACTAACTTTCACTTTTCGTTTTCCAAATGCAATTAAAAGTAAAAATGATTTTCACTTTTCCTAAGATACACTTATATACATGATGTTTCTTCTTTGATTTTTGAATGCTCTAATGCAACTAAAGCATCAACTAAAGAAAAATGAATAATTTATTTAAATACTCTAATGTAACTAATGCATCAACCAAAGCAACACCAAATCCAATTAAAATGCACCTAAATGAAAACATATTTCATTTTTTTTTTAACAAATAAACAATGCACTCTTTTCAACTTAAAAATCAAACAATGTAATCTATGCTTGATTAAAAATAAAGATGATTTCCAAACGAAAATGACTAAAGCATCTGGAAAAAAACTTTGTAAAAGACAAGCTAATAGAAATGCAAACTGATGTTTTCAATAACTTCCATAGAAAACAAGACCCAATCAATGAGAAAACCAGTATCTTAGTGACCCAACAAGTAGCAAGTGATAGTTTTTGACCTAAAAAAACCTTAGAATTCAATCAAAATTTCACTTCAAGCACTTCAAAGCCAAAGAGACAAATTTTGCTAATTAACCAAGACAACTAGACAAAACATTGGTAAATCTAGACATAGAGGACAGGAAAAGACCTTCAAAGGTTAGGACACACTGGATTTTAGGGAAGAAACCCTATTTTTTCTCAAATCTTTGAGACCAGTGCGACTGCCATAGCCAAACCCATGCTAGAAGTGGTTTCAGTGCCACTATTTTAAGGAAACGCGTGCTGGCAGTGTGACTGTTCAGGGAAAAAATGCATAGGGCAAGAATGTTGGAAAAAAAAAGAATTTCAACAAACAGTGTAGAACTAACACTCTAAAGCAATGATCATTCAATATACAGACCTATACAGGCTCAAACTAACTGATAATTTATTGGTCGGTCAAATTGATCAAGATACTAGATTGAAAAAAGAGATTGAAGAGTTTATAGCTTCCCCAGTGGAGTTGTCATTTTGTTGTGAAGATAAATCCATTCCATGGACAAAAGTGATCTCTCTATCCCAATGAGTGGGTCTATTAACAACTTGAACAAACTAATGCAAACTTTCTAGCTTATGTTGAAAAATACAGAGAGAGACAAGCCTACCTTGCTCTGATGCTAATTTCTCAATCCTTTGATGATGACTTCAATCCCTTAGCTTCTAGGCTCACTCCTTTCTTGTTCCTTACGTCCGAGTACTAGCAAGAGAGATCAAAGGACAATACAAGATACAAGAGCATACATAGTATATATCAAACATAAACTACTTGACAGATCAAGGAGTATCAAGTTAAATGCATAAATAATTAGACATTTATGGAAAGTGAACATTATATGTATATATTAATGAATCAAAAAGGGAAGCATACAACGATTTCCTTGATGTTGGAGACCTCCTTTTGGGTGGAATTCCAAGTCCAAGCCAAGACTCTTCAATCACTCCTTCTTCAAGTTAGATGGGCAACATTTGGGCATAATCATAGCATAGGAATGCAGACAATCAATGACCAACCCTTTGGGGATGGAGGGGATTTAATTTATAGGAAGGGAGAAGGAGTTAGGGATCCACAAAAGAGGGAGGAGGGTACAGATCTCAAGGGGAAGGCCCTTCAAGGTAGGATTAAGAGCTCCAAATGGGAGAGCTCAAGCATATCTCTACCCAACAACATCTAGCTCGATGTTTCTCAAAGTTTCTAGCATATGAAGCTTCTCCTCCATTTTGAGAAAACCTTCTAGAAGAGGTTCAACATGGGTTTCCATATCAAAAAATGCACTAACAGAAAGAACAGAAACTTTCCATCAACATGAGTAAGCAGTGGAGTAAAGAGTACTGGTCTTTAAATTTAGGGTTTCAATCGACCTTCTCTAGCATTGACTTAGGGAAATTTTTCTTCTATTCTTTAGGGATGATTTTGTATGTGTATGATGATGAGTACACTTCATATTTGTCAACATTTTGGCACTTCAGGATATAATTCAAGAGGATCAGGAGGAGGTGGTTACAATCGACTCTCCTCCCCAATCAGCGAGTACTTGTTCTCTCACCCTCTCCTCATTAAATGAATCTCTTCAATATTTTCTCAATATGTTCTCTAGGCCTAGTCCTTTCGGGCCTGACTCATTGGTAGAATCATTTATCATATATGTGCCTTCAACCCTAGAAAGTATAATAAAATCTATCTTGGATCTTAAAATAGCCATTCCTCCTTCTGATGGCCTTGTGTTTTTTTCTTCTCCTGTTGAGAAATCCCATTATAACCTTCGCCCCCAAGAAAACAGGGATATCCCTCTGGAAGTTATAGGCGGTTTGGGAGACATACTTGACCCCATTCTGTCCTAGAATACTCGAGGTAGGAAGTCTAATCTATCAAAGGCTCAACTAAGAGAAAAAATTGACATTGCTGATGGGAAACAATTATCTCTTAAAGGGGCGGTTAGAGCAGCGCATTCCCTGACCATCATTTCCAAATGATTGCTTTGTCCTTCAATTATCGTGGGTTTGCTAGCACTCGTAAGAAGCTAGCTTTAAAATATATATTTCTTAATTATTGTCCTAATGTTATTATGATCCAAGAAACTATTGGAGTTGGTGAGGAAGTAAAAAATTCCCTTAATAAAATGATGTCGGGCTAATATTTTCTGACAGTTGATGCTAAAGGGAGATATGGGGATTGGCTCTAGGAGCTAAAGATAATAGTGTGAGTTTCTAAACTCTTGGGAATCAGAACTAGTGCTAGGGGCCGAGGTATATTCGTAGGAGCTATGCTCAAATTTTTCACTCATTAACATGTATGGTCCATGTTAGGATAGGGTTCTATTCTAGAATAATCTTCTTTCTAATTCCTTTATGAAAAATCCCAATTTGGTTGTTGGGGGGGGGGGGGGGGGCGGGGCGGGGGAGCGGGGAGGAATTTCAATTTTTTCTTTGGGATTGTTTAAGACATGGGGTCTAGTAGCCCAAGCTAACCCTCTGGAAGATTTATTTATGAATAAAATTCAGTTAGGAAAGTTTATAGATGTAAATCTATTGAAATCTAGACCTACTTGGAGGAACAGGCAAGTTGGGGAAGCTAGGGTAGCGAAGAGATTGGAAAATTTTCTACTAAAAGACGAAATGGTTATTCAAATTCCTTTCTTTAGGCATTGGGTAGGAATTGGAGGAGATTCAAATAACTTTCCTATTCTGCTGGAGATGAAAGAGTCTAGTTGGAATCTTGGGTCACCCTTTAAATTTAACTCATCATGGCTCAAAGAGACCTCATACAACAATTTATTAAAAGAAACCTAGAGGTTGTTGGTTAGTCAATAGGGGTCATCTTTAGCCCAATCTTTTATGGAAAATATGAAAAGAATGAAGAAGGAAATGATAGAGTGGGCAAAATACAAAAAGATAAGGGATGAAGCTGACTTAAATAGGATAGGGGAGGAATTGGACTCATTGGATAGGTTGGAAGTGCATGGATATGAGACTGAAGAGAAGAGGGAAAGTATCAAACAACTAGAGTTAGGAAGAAGGAAAATATTTAATGATTTTGAATAACAATGGATATTCAAAAGTAGAGAAATATGGCTTACAGATGGTGATGATAATTCAATTTTTTTCCAAAACTATGCAAAAGGAAGGAAAAATATAAATACTATCTAGGGACTAAATAGGGAAGATGTGGGCATATAAAAATATTTTAACGACCTAGCCACTATGGGAAGTGTTCATTTTAAATACTTGTTCAAATCTCCAGAAGATGTTTCAATTGCAGAGGTTATTCGGGTGGTCCAACTTTTCCCTCGCTATGCTGAGGAGGAGGAAAATGATATGCTTATGGATCCTATGTCAAAAGGGGAAGTTGAAGGGGTTTTACAAGCCATGTAGAAAGATAAGGGTCCAAGTCCTGATGGCTAGACTATGGAATTCTTCCAACATTTCTTTGAGATAATTGGGGAAGAACTTACTGGGGTGGTGGAGGAATCTTGGGATAAAGGCTATGTATATGAGCCTTTCAACGCTACTTTCTTGGCTTTAATTCCTAAAATTGATGACCCTACATCCTTGGAGGCGTTTAGGCATATTTATCTATGTAAATTGATTTATAAAATTATATCCAAATTTATTATTGTTTGCCTGAAACAAATCCTTTCAAGCAATATATCAAAGGAACAATTTGGGTTCTTGACGGTAGATATATTCATGAAGCTATTGGGGTAGCTCAGGAGACGTTGCATAACATAAAATAGAGTAGGAAAAATTGACTTATAGTTTAATTGATATATCTAGGGCATATGACATAATCAACTGGAATTACATCCATATGTTATTGATGCATCTGGGTTTTAGTGTTGGTTTCATCAATTGGGTCATGGGATGTATATCCAAGTTAGCTTTGCAGTTCTACTAAATGATGTTTCACCCCCCTTGCTCCATAGCAAAATACGACTCAGATAGGGATTCCCATTGTCTCCTCTCCTCTTCTTACTAGTGGTAGAAGGCCTTAGTTAACTAGTTCTGGCCATGAAAAGAAGAGGTGAGCTAAAAGGAATAGAAGTAGCTACCAATTTGTATATCACACACTTGATGTTCGTGGATGACATACTTTTGTTAAGTGATGGAAGTAGAAGTGATATACAACACCTAAAATCCTCTCTAGATCTATTTTTAATAGCAACTGTGATGTGTTTAAATGCGCAAAAATCATCTATAATACTCAAAGGCTTCTTGGGAATGAGATAAGCAAGATAATCTCAGTTTCCCCTTTTGAAGAAAATTCTATGAAGGACAATTTCAAATATTTGGGTTTCCATCTTAAACCAGACACTTAAAGGAAATGCGGTTGGCATTGGATATTGGAAAAAATTGAAAATCAAATTAAACACCAGAGTTATAAGTGGCTGCCGAGAGTTGGGAGATTGGTTCTAATTAAATCAGTCCTTCTATCCATTCTAGTCTATTGGACTAGTCTCACATGGGTTCGAAAAGGCATCCTTACTCAGATTAGGAAAGTGTATGGTTGTTTTATTTGGGTTGGATCAAAGGAGGACACAGAAATTCCTCGGGTAGCTTGGGACCAAATTGCTTGGCCAAATGCATGGGGAGGATGGGGTATAAAGGATCTCTCATATTTTGCATCCTCCATAGTAGTAAAATCAGGGTGGAGGTTATTATCAATAGAGAATTTATGGATGATAGTTGTTAAAAGAAAATATATAGACCCTATATCCATTGATGAATGGATGCATATGCCTAATAAAAATCCCCTCCATGATTCAACAATATGGAAGGAGACATTAGATTTTAGCATTATAAAAGATGGTTTGCCTTGGCACATTGGAAATTGGGAGAATCTCAGAATAGGAATTGATTCGTGGGTGGGGTGCAATAAGGGTTTCGTTCTTTCAAGCTAGGTAATGAATTGTTTTCATACCCAAGGTGTTCAATTCATGAATTATATTGCAAGGGAGGACCTCTCCACAATTTGGCATCAGGGATGGAAAACAATGGAGGATCTACACTTAGAGCCCCTATGGGAAGAGGAATGGAAGAATTACCTAAGAGAATTACAACGCACTAATGTTAGGATAAGGGATCACCCAAATGTGCTTCGATGGGTTCATGATCCTAAAAGAAAATATTTCCCAAGTACGGTTACAACTATCTATTGGACAAAAGGGCATGGGAGGTATAGAACTGGTGGTGCAAAATTCTATAGGAACTAAAAAGCCCGATGAAATCAAGACTCTTATTTTGGTGTATCCTAAAAAACAAAGTATCTACTTGGGATAACCTTTAGAAGTGAAACAAACATGGACTCAGATGGCATACTTTATGCAAAAGTTTGGAAGAAAATGTCCATCACATTTTCTTAAGTTGTCCTTTTATCAATAAGATCTGGGAAGCCATGCTGAGACTTTTGGGGATGTCACAAACATGGAATGGGGAAAATATATGGGATGCTTGGAAAATATAGTGGAATTTGCTGCGGACAAAAATCACAAAAATATCCCTTTGATAATTTATTGGGGAATTTTGTTGGCTAAGAACATGGGCATCTTCCAGGACATCACTCCTTCACACTCTCCGATTGTAGTTGAATGAGCCTCTATCTTTGCTTTAATCCCCCTGCCATCTCCAAATAAGACATCTAGGATATTTAGAGAAGAACAATTCAAGGCTGAGTTACCATGGGCGTACGTTGATGGAGCATCTGACACATAGAACACATGTGGATCGGGGCTACTTATCCATGTCAATAATCACGAAACTATCAAAGCTTTAGTCGGCCTTCGCTCAACATGAGAAAACTATGCAAAAATTCAATCCTTGAAATTATTATTGTGTTGGCTTATTCATATATGGATGGGACCAATTCAAATTTTTGGTGACTAATTAAATGTTATTAACTGGTTTAACGGAGTACAAAGATGTCAAAATTACATTTTGATTCCAATATTAGAAGAAATTTAACATTTAAATTTGAGTTTTGATTTTATAATTATTTACCACGTCTACAGGGAGCGGACTTAGAAGCATACCCCATTTCTAAGGAGGGTTTGCAATAGGATTTGGGTGACTGCGCATAACTGAAGTGGAGGATGATAGGGTCCGTGTGTCGGTTCAACAACCATAATTTTTTTATCTGTCTAGCCTATCAAGAAACATATTTCATCTTCTATCAACTCAGTTTTTTGTTGATATTGTTATTGTTTAATGAACATTTTATGATTTTGATGGATACTTGTATATACCTTATGTTTTTTTTTTTATAAATTAGTTTAATGTATGGGTCGATTTCCTCATTAATGAGGAGGCCCATGATCTAGACATGGATATAATTATTTTGGTATATGGGTTTGAGTAGTTCTTGCTACGGTCATCCCATAGATGATTTTTTCTATGCTTTTGTGGACATACGATACTCAAAATGCTTAATTGCATCTACAAATGTAACTTTTTATTTCCTTAATATAAAGTTCATTTTTTACTCGGTGAAAAAAAAAAAAAAAAAAAAAACTATTGTTTGTGTTATGTTAAATCCTTTTTCTTTTTAATTTGGGAGAATACATTTTGAAGGGATATTTTTTAATTAATTAATTTTATATAAGTAGGTGGGGCCCTTGACTATGTCCATGAAATATTTTCATTAATCTTGTAACTCCCATGTAACAACACATTAAGAAACATGAATCATTGAGAATTACCTTTCACACGAAAAATCATCATATTATATGAAGCAACCCAAAATATGTGTTAAATAGCATGTGAACCACCTCTTATGTCTCCCATCAACAATAATTACATCATAATACGTACCATAGTAAAAAAAAAAAAAAAAAATATAATTATATATAAAAAATATAGATATTTATATGTGTTGTGTGTTGTCCAAAAACATGATAAATGTCATAATACGAAGCAAGTCCAAGTAAAATGAAGTTAAAACATATGATATCAAAGAAATAACTCAATTCAACTCAAGAGGTCTACCTAGGCCAACCATGTAGGATGGTCTCTTCTCCTCCTTCTTCCTCTCTCCTTGTACCTCTAGATGCATGTCTTAAAAGGAGATTTCTCTCCTCCCCCCCTCCTTCAAATGTGGAAATGTCAAAATGTGTATCTGATGAAGTGGCCTCAAAACGAGAATGTATATGTATACATGACATATGACACTTCCCCAATGCATGATTGGTAGGGGAATTAGGTTGTCATTTAGCATGAAAAGGAGTGGCTTGAGACAAAGCAGATGGTATCCAAGGAGGAATGGTTATAGGGTGAAATGAATTATTAGAAATAGTAATCCAATGTGAAAATCTGGATGTAGGCTTGACATGGTTGGTTTCCCAACCATCATTTGCGTTGGTTGGTGTTGATATGCATGAGTTTCTCAAATTTCCATTATACTTATATGTGGGAGAGGCACGTTCTGAGAAGCATGTGGGGAAGGAGGAGTGGGAGGAGGAACTCTGAGGTATAAATGACTAGTTTGGGTCAATTGGTTGAATTCTTCAAAGTCTTCATCAAAGTGAATAGAAAATTCAGTCCTTCTGTTCCTATTCTCCCTCCATGACATATTGGTTCTTTTATTTTTCCCTCTTCTGTTACCTCATGAACCTTTGCTAAAGAAACTCATATTGTATTGTGACAAAGAAAATTTCGCATGCAATCATTAATTTCCTAAGCGTAAATATATGAACAACAAAATAAAGGACTATTTGGAATCATCTCACATAAGTGCTAGAGTGGTTTACATACACACACAAGGGAAAGTATGTAACATGGGTAAGGGAACTATCCATGCATGCAATTAGAACCGTTTTTTGATCAATATGCTGATACAATGTGTATGACTGGAGAGATGTTTTGTGACAATATGTTGTGCTTATGAAAATATCATGAAACTGTGTGCAGAAAAAGACAAGAAGGGTGTCGTAGTGTGCTCATGAAAGTAATCAGTCCTAGAACATTTCTCATTGTTTACTTCATAAATCAAAGCATTGCTGATATATATAGAAAACATAATATGTAGCAGATGTATTTTACATAATTCAAGGAAAATACAAAAATTGTTTACAAGTAAGTAAAGGTCAAATATACCATTATTATGAGCCTTTTCTTTGCTTTATAATGATGGATATAGGTATCAACGTAAAAGAGAATTTATATACAAGACTAAGTATATATAATGAACATATATATAATTGATTACGTTGTCCTACTTGTAGATAACTTCACCTAACCGTTTATTTTGGAGGCAGGGAAACATTGTTCAAGTGCGGGAGTTGGTAAATATTAAGTACAGTATATAATGAATCTATTGTGTCTATTTGACTTTTTTTGGAAATAATATTTTTAATTAATTTAATATGAGTGTCAAAGTAAACAAGCCTCAACCAAATATGCATGGATCATATACAACTGTGAAACCACAAAATGAAAAGATTGTTTTTTGTTTGTATTATGGGCCCAGATTCGAAAGGCATGTATTGGGATTATAGGTCTAGGTGAGTCGATCTAGGCTGAGAGTATGAAATTTAATAATAAAGCATAGATTGGAAATGCATGCCAAAATTACACAACATAATTGGAATAAGAATATAACAATTATCACAGTCACAAGGGTTGATTGAAATATATAATCTTACATCTGTTTGTGCGTGATGAGATTTGGGTGATAGGGATAATGGGGTTTCCATTGTTTTCATTTTCCATGGTCTGGGCTTGGCATGCCATGCATGAGTTGGGAGATAGTATAGGGTGAAGTAGGCGCAGGGAATTAACAAAGTTTATAAATTTATAACAATGGGATGAGAGGATTACTGTTAGACTCTACCCCATTCTTTTTGAAATAGTTAGGCTTATTCGTGCCTCATATGAGACAAGAAAAATACCAAAATGGCAAAAAAAATCATTGTATCTTACCCGATAGTTTGACAGCATGGTAGGGCATACGAAGTGCGAGTTCTAGAACGTATAAGGACATAACCACCTTAGCTGAGGGAAGGATACAACTTTATGGAGCTTACATTGCATGGTTTTTGCCATGATTTGGGCTTGTCATTTGCACACAAGAGTAAGCTATCGTTATAGTTTGTGCATAGTAAAAATAAAATTCATGAGTGGATGAATGTATCTACCAGGAAAGTTTCCCTTGATAGGGTATGAAATATTCATAAAATATTGAGCACATAACAAATCAAAACGCTGATAAAATGGAAAATGATGGAAAATGATGGGGTGATTAGTAGGTATGTCTATAATCTACATTATTTTTTACATGAAAAGACACAACCAAAGCATTTTGGGTTGTAAGATATGGAACAATCGCCCCTCTTTGTATGATTTTTTTTTGAAACCACATAAATTAGTGACAGGTCATGCAATATGATTCTAAGTGTTGGGTGACTCAGAAGCCAAAGGAAAAACAACCAGTGTATGTGAGTGATTAGGTCACTTACACTAAGTCCCTTACATGCATGTAAATGGGGAATCAAAGGAAATAATGGAGGGTAAAATCATGAAGGAGATTACATCCCTGCACCACATTTAACCTACTAAAACAAGCCCAATATTTTTAAAAAATTACCATTAAACAAAGAGAAAATGCCAACTTGTCATAGCTATGGCCATGAGATTTATTTGCCTTTGAATCCATTACCAATGGTTTTTCTTGGCCATTGTGGGAGCAAGGTTGATATTCCAGTGAGTCGCAAAGCTTAGCCTTCACAAGAGAAGAGACCATAATGGTGGTTTGTGGGCTCAATTACCTACTTCCATTGGGAACCATGACATGCTCCTCGAGGCATGACAAAGTAAACAGAGGAAATGTACCATTAACTTGGTAAGTAATCGAATCCTTCACCATATAATTTCCATGATGCTATCATTGACACATTATTTATGGCTTCACGATGATAAGTTGGTATTTATGTTGTGGTAATAATCAAATTAATCGCCACGTTGTTAAAACCATCTATCAATATTAAATGCCTATCATAAAATAAACCAATGTTTGGTAATGTTTGGTGTGGGATTTCAGATATTTTGTGCCACATGCATGTTGCATATGGATACAATGCAATATAATTTATGGTATTAGAAAGGAAGCATATGAGTTGGGAATGACGATGAATAATACTTAATAGTTTGGAAAACATTCCACCATACTCTTATAATTGTGAGAGTTATATTCTGTATGAGGTGTCATGTCTAACATCTAAGATGATAAATGTTTCACAACCACAACTTCATGATACTCTATATTGCGTTGATTTCACTAGTGGGAAAAATTAGTTTTGAACTATGTCTATATAGATATGCTAAGGTCATTATACTTAAATATTTAAAATAATATGCTTTAAATCATATGTTCATACCATCATGATTTTTTTCACTATAATGCCAAAAACCTGTCATAATGTTTTGTATTGGAATTAAAAAGAAACTATTTTAATTGTATATATTATTCATGGCATGTATTTTGTATTTAAAGGTGTAATGATATTGTAAAGAGTAATCACTCATGAGAAAAATGTCCATTTTTTCTCAATTATTCCAAGAGTTGTTGATGAGAGTAACATGCCTACAATAATGTTGTAGTTGTTAGACTCATAGATATATCAATGCATTCAGTAGGATTAAAACCTTTTAATCATGTATGAGATGTAGATATGAGCATGTATATAACAATTTGTAACTCCCTGTAACACCTTGTGCTGACATAAAAATGTAAACTGCATGATGATGTCATGTAAGTGCTCCTTATTTCTTCAGGGGAACCCACCTACTAAGGATTTAAATTTTTTAGTTAATTTAGGCGGATTATTTTAAAGTCATATAGGAGGAGGAATCATGATAAACTGCAATGAGTTGCACAATTTTTTAATAAAAGTGGCTCAACATCTAGCGACTTCATAGGGAGAGTTATATGTATATACCAAAACTCATAATTTATGAGTTCATTAGGTAGAAAAAGAGCTTGGAGTAGTGAGAGAGGGTAGGCATGTTGTTATGTAGGGAAAGGAAGCATGGGATGCGAGAATATGAGATAAAACCTCACCTATTATGTTTTTATGTAGAAAACATTATGAGGAAATCCCAAGTTCAATAGCATCATCTTCTTGTGTGCCAATAGATAGTCACTACTCTTATCTGTAATAGATTTAGTTGATAAGAAGTTATTCGTACAAAAATCATAGAATTAACAACTTTTGTCAATCTTATTAGAAATGACCCAAATTGAAGGGGAGAACAATATTTCACTCAACGATAAATGGTGAGAAATAAAAGAAAGCAACAAATGCAAAGAAAATAAGGAAATGTAGAAAAAAACATAAAAACAACGATAATAGAAAATTCAAAAGAACTAAAAAAATAGTATCTATGGGAAAGATCATGAAAGAGTAATTTCATCCTTTGTCCATGTAAAGGGAGGGAGAGCTACCCTCAGTACTTATCCCATTTAAAATATGAAACTCATCACAAAAACATAATTTGTGATTTATTTTCTTGACAAACATGAGATTATCATCCTGTCTAGACTATTCAATTTGAAAAGTAACTCGAGAAGGGAATGATCTTGTCAGCTTATTTGTGATTGTTAATTTAGGTGGGAAGTTAACAAGATTTTGAGCTTTCCCATTAGTGCCTTTGGTTGAAGTATCATTTTGGAAGTTGTGACGATCCTTATTGGACCAGGAAAGGACATCCCTGAATTCATGTAATAAATAAAAAACACCTTTATTTTTTATATTGTTAGAACATTGGAAAATGACCTGTAAGACTTTTGGGTTCCCTGGGATTCCAATGTCCAATAATATGTTTTCAAATATTTTTCTTTTAAACTCCTCTATATTTCCCTCCTTATTTTCAAACACATCATTGGGTGAAAAAGAGTTTTTGAGAGGAGAAATCCCCTTTGGGCATTTGTTGTCTTTCAGTGAAATAACTTCCTTCTTACTAGAGGGTTGTCCTTGGATAAATTATAAAATGCTCTCATCATCCTAGAATACCTACCAATCTTGGGGGATCAGCGACATACACAACTATGTGATCAGACAAGGAATTTAATTCCTTGCGAATAAGATAATATTAAAAGAAAGTAATTCAAAGATTTTTTGCCATGAAACTTCTGTATATTTCTTGATTAACTTACTAAAAGGAGTAGAAACCTTTTAGATAATGTTGACAATAATTTTTGAGTTCCCAAAAGTGGTTAATTGCTTACAACCCAAATTGTGGGCTTGCAAGATACCTAAAAGTAAAGCTTCAAACTCAACAATGTTATTCATACATGAAAATTCAAGTCCATGGGAAAAATGATGTATCTTACCAATGGGAGAATACAATGCAACACCAATGCCATTTCTTTCATTTGAGGATGCATCGTTGAATTGCATATCCATAATTTGTATTCTTGTTTGACAGGGGAAGGAGGAGAAGATTCTTGCTTAATGAAAATAGAGTAAACTCCCATGTCTTCTTTGATTTAATTAACATGGGGGTAAGGAAAATTATCAATATATGGTGATATTATTCCTTCCCTTAAGACTATAATATTTTTACTATATTTAGGAAGGGTCATATGAGTGCCATCTAATGATATATACCCACCTGTCTTGGTAAGCTAGTTTCTACCTAGAATGATCGAATAGTGACTTACTGGCATTTTCATGACTTGGATATTACAAGATGTTCTAATCTCAGGATGAACACATAAAACTAATGTGACATTTGTGACCTCATTGATAGTTATATGCTCAGAATTATTATAGGCTACCATTTTCATGGGTCTCTCCTTAGAACAATGTAAGCCTAACTCCTCCATAATAATTATAGGCATGACATTGGGTCTTGATCCACTGTCGACAAAAGAACATTGAGAAATTTTATTGCATTCCTTCATAGATATGTAAAATGGAGGGTCTTTGACAAAATTTCTAGAATTATTTACAACGAAGACCTTATTTTTGAGAGGATCCTCTTTTGGGTGGTCATTGAGGAAATGGATAGGAGCAGACATATTTCCTTCAAGAAAATTATTTAAATGTTGTTGTTTCTCAGGAATAGTGGCCATATCAAGAAAATTAACATCAACCTTGATGCTAGCTATTTGCTTTACAATATTGAATTAAGAGATAGTTGAAGAGGAAGGGATAGAAAGAATTACATTCAGATGCAAGGAAGTGTCATATGGGATTCTTTTATTATCGACGTCCTTGAGTGCTAGTTCCTAAAATTTCTAGCTCTGATAAAACTCCTTATTTCAGCCATCATAATTTTTTTGTCATCTCGAAATCCAACATTGCAACCATAGGGTTAGATATTTTGCCAAAAAATAGTTCCTGTGTATTCTTTTTAACCTCACAAGTCTTTTCCTCATGGTATTCTTCACAAAAGTTACACAATGGTTGGGAAAGAGGGGAATCCAAATGATATATCTAGAAAGGGTTTCTAATGGGAGCTGAAGTAGAAGCGTCAACATGCAATCACGTCATGACTTTCTTCTCAAAAGATATCAATTGATTACTCATGTTTGCATGAGTTAAAGAACAAAAGATATGTCAGATTGATATACTAGTGCTACATAATTTCTCTTCGTATTCCAAACATATTTCTCCATTTATCTGCATTTTTCTCCTCTAACTTATGACAATAAGCAAGAGGCAAAGTTATCTACATTTTTCTCCTCTAACTTGTGACAATAAGCAAGAGGCAAAGTACTATAAATAGTACATCATGTCTGCTTGAGTTTGCTGCCTGCTAATCTTTAAAATTTGATTATATAATTTGGTGAAACGAAGATTAATTGATCTAATAGTTTTACCTTAGGTAAAGGTAATGCTTTCATATTCTTCGAGGAGATCAATAGGGATTTGAGGTTGGCCATAAGTAGGCATAAACCAGTAACAAAGCGTGTCCAGATAGATAAGGATTTAGGCAGAAGTTTAAATAAATTAGCTATTAATTTTCCTAATAAGAAGTTAACAAACAACTACATGTAAGTGTCATTATCATTGGCACCAATATTGTGAATGCATCAAAAAAAGCGGTTATATATTCATTAGTAGTATCATTAGCCAAGAATTTAGGAAAACAATCTTTAAATTTGGGTAATGGAGTATTAGTTAGTATTATATCTGATGGGGAGGACACATGCCAAGGAGTGGCATTTATTTCCTCTTTGAATTGGAATAAGCCATACTTCCTAGTTACCTTGGCAGGATTTGTGGTAAACAAACTAAACTAGAACTATAACCTTAAAACAAGAACTATAACCTATAAAACCCCTATTTTTGTGCAAAAGAGATGAAAAATCACCCCAAAAACAAAAAGTGTTGATGGCGCATCAACATTTTTATTGGGGGATTTAAATTCCAATTCTTTTTAGAAATGACATTAAAAACCAAAATTTTTGTGCAATAAACATGAAAAAACACCTTGAAATGAAAAGTGTTGATGCAACTTTATGTTGTATCAACACTTCTTTTTATTTTTAGATTAAAATTCCAAATTTTTTTCTTTTAGCAATGGCATTAAAAACTAAAATCTTTGTGGAATAAACATGAAAAAATGCCATGAAATAAAAAAGTGTTGATGCTACATCAACACTTTTTTTGGTTAAAATTTCAACATTTTTTAGCAATGACATTGCAAATAAAATATCATTACTCCGAAAAACCTTAGAATTCCAATAGATTTCGACGATAATATTAATAATAAAATATCACAACTCCAAAAAACCTAAAATACCAACAATTTTCAAGCATGCCATTAAAGATAAATATCATTATTTTGAAAAACCCTTAAATTTTGACATTTTCAGCCATTTCGTTAAAGATAAACTATCATGATTCTAAAAACCTTAAAGTTTCAACTTTTTTTAGCTATGGCATTAAAACCAAATATCATGCCTCTAAAAAAACCTTAAATTTGCAATATGTTTTGATACTCAATATCATGACTAAAAAAAATCTTTAAAATGAATACCTAAATTAAAGAGTCATTATACCAAACACTAAAAGTATAGCTCTTTTAAAATCTCAACCTGAGACAGAGTAGCACATTCCAACAAAAATTTAAAAATCAATGATCAAATGGACACAGAGTGGAGGAAGACTTCACCCGTTGTAACAAAATTTTTAAAATCAACTATAAAATTGATGCATAACAGGGTCAGGATGCTAGTTGAGCATTAACACAACCCCTACAAAAAAAAAAAAAAGAAGAAAGAAGAAAAATATAAATAAAATTTTGAAAACAAAGCAAAAAAGATCGAAACAAAAAATAAAAAGTTAAAAAAAAAAAATAATAAGTAAGGAAATTAAATCAAACATTAAAAAAGTTAAAAAAATTAAAAACAACCAAAAAAACTAATTTTTTTAGAAAATAAAGATAAAAAATTCTAACATAATTTCTTTTATAAATAAAACTAAAAAATATCAAAACATAAAATTTAAAAAAATACAAAAATAAAATGCATAAAATATTAAACATAGAAAGATTTTAAAAACATATTTTTTTACAGAAACAAATTCATATATAATATATATATATATATATATATATATATATATATATATATATAATATATATATATATAATAATAGTATATATATATTATATTATTTCTTTTACAATCTCCATGAACGGAACTTTGAAAGCCCTTAAAGCGGCTAGAGTTTCACCTTGGTCATTCAATCTTTGCTTCTTCTTTTTTTTGCATGGATTTTTTTGCAAATCTCTTTTGTAAATCATTCAATGGTAAATGCTTGTGATTTGGTGGAAATGTTTGTTTCTTTTGCAAGTATTGTTTTCGATCAAGCAAGCTCTTCTTTGATTTTGTACAAATCTATGTTGAAATTTGGTTATGGTCTTCGAGTGGTACAAGGAATTTCATTCCTCAATGTTCCCATGGATCAGGAAGGTTTCTGTAGTGAAAAATATTTTTCGGGGAATGACTTGGCTTGTAGGTTTAATGGGTACTGGGCGTGACTAGTTAATCTGCATAAATGTCTTTCTGAGGCATAGAAGCCCCTTTTGACAGACGAGATGAATATTTAACCTAAGGGTTGGGGTTTCTTCACTTTGGTTTTTTATAATGGTAGGGACAAGAAGACCATATGTGAAGCTAGACCATGGTTTTGGAGGAGTGCTAGCCTCTTCATGTAGCTCTGGACTCCTACTTTTGACCTGGTAATGACATCAATCCCCACAAACCTAGTTTGGATAATGCTTTCGAACCTTCCCTTGCATTTTTGTAATCATTCATTGATTTCCTCCATTAGGAATGTGTTAGATTTTTTTTTATCATCATTGTCATGAAACAATTTTTTTTTAAAAGACTACTTATGCCCACATTTGTGTGGAGATGGAATTCAACAAGGGTTTTCCTGCAGAGATTAATTTAATAGCTCCAAGCTATGTTTGGGTCCAAAATCTCGACTATGAGAATATTTATTTCAGTGTAGAGCATGCTCTGAAACAAGACATGTAACTAAAAACTAACCCAAGCGTTTTAAGAATAACAAAGACTAGAAAAAATCCTGAAGCCCCAATTAGTGGGAAAGAGTAAAAGGTGATCACTAAACCATATTCGCAGAGGAAGAGCTTCAAGACAAGAAAGAACCAGAAGACAAGAAGGAAGCATCTACAGTTAAATAATTGCATCCACAACAACGAAATCTATGCAGAAAAATTGCTTTCCAATGTGGATCCTTTGGTCGCCAGTAAGGATTCCTCGATGCAACATTTGTGGAAAAGAAACAAACCCTCGTGGAAAAGGGATCCCCTCCGGAAACCATAAGGAATATCATTGAGAAGCAAACTTCTTGGGCACATCAAGTAGACGAGGAAGCTTTCAAAAATAATATCATGCACTTTCTGAAGAACGATCCACTGGAATTTGCAGAAAATGTGGGTTGGATTCAAATTGGGAAGAAAGGAAAAAAAAATTCACAAAGAAAAATAATATTGAAACTAGTTTAAAATAAAATTATAATGAAACATGGAATGTAAGTGTGTCTGTGTTTTGGGAAATTTTTGGAAAATTTTTAGTTGGAAAGGGATTGAGTTTTTGTGTAATGGGAAACTCACTTGAGGTTTTGGATTGAGCATTTGTGCAAAATCACAAACCTACAAAGAAGATTGGAATATGTAAATATTTTGGCCTTGTAATCTAGATTTTTTTAATAATACAAATCTCTACCCATTTCGTTTAAAAAAGATAAAATAAAGAATGTTTAAAAAAATTTAAAAGAATTTATTTAAAAACATTTAGTTTTTTTTTATTAAAATATAAATTCCAACTAATAATAATAATAAAATATTAAAAAATTTAAATTAATTAAAAAAAATTAAAAATATTCATAATATAATTAATAATAATAATAATAAATACTTCTAAGAAAACATAAAAAAAATTATTAAAATAATAAAACAAGGAACAAAAATATATTAGAAAAAAAATGAAAAAATAAATAAATTTCTGGAGGGCCGATGCTCGGGCCTTCGCAGCTATGGTTGGGGGGTCGATTCATGGAATTGATCCATCCACACACGAGCCTGTGTGGGTGTGGCTCGATTCCCATAATTGAGCCCCTACTCTGCCCCAACGCTTATGCACTCTCGGGGTTGAGCAGTGGACTACTTGAAATTTTTTTTCAAAATTTTATAATATTTTTTATTGTTTTAATTAATTAAAATTTTATTATTTTTTTAAGAATATATTTAATAAGCTTTTTTTATTTTTTTATATATATATGATTGATATTTTTTTCTTAATTATGTTTATTCTTTATTCTTTTCTCTATTTTGTTTGTTTCTAATTTGTCATGTAATGTAATTTGTTTCTTTTTCAATTTGCACCTTTTTTTTTAATTTTTAATAACATTTTACATTTATTTTATATTTTTTTTTCAATTTTTGAAACATTTTTTTTTATTTGGTTTTTTTTTTTTATAATTGGTTGTTATTATTTTTTTTTTTCTTGTTTCATTTTCTCTTTATTTATTTGTTATATAGAACATCTTTTGTACTTTAAAGTTTGGATTTCATGGTCATAATCATTTACAAACTTAAGCTAGCAAACACAATTTTCTTGCTTCTTCAAGTTTTCTGCACTACAATTTTTCTTTGCAACCTCCCATGGGTTTTACAAAATTGATCTAAAAAAAGGTCAAACTTACAATACATATGACATATTAAATAGGGTGCCCAAGAGAGGCCATCTTCAAAATTGTTTCCCGTTACATTAGAGAAATTTTGAGGTCTAAAATGGGCCTCCTAAGGAATATTATAAAATAATGGTGGAAATAATAAAATAATATTTGATTACCTCATAAAGTTTTGGAGGAAAAAAATAAAAACTGCTTTTTTCAACTCGTATTTTCAACGTTTTTCCCTATGATTTTACTCAAATTTTGAGTGGGAGCACTTGTTGGATGCATAATTTAATTTTGCATCGAAGGAGCACATATGTTTCATAGTTTTAATGGACCCTACGACCAAAAAAATGTGAAATGCATGAAAAAACATGTTGCAATCATGATTTTTCATGTATTTCACATTTTTTGTGTAGGGTCCATTGAAAAAATGCAACATTGGTACTCATTGGATGAAAAATTAAATTCTGCCTCTAAAGACTATGCTCACTTGAAATTTGAGTAAACTCGTAGGGAGATAAGTTCAAAATATGAGTTGAAAAGGTAAGTTTTTTTTTTTTACTTTACCTTTTTACTCTAAAAATGGTGAATCATCCCCCATGATTGACATCATCATATTGAATCCTATTTGTTCTTACACAACTGATTTTTGTGGTACATTTTTGTTTTGAGCCCATTTTTTACCTCAAAACTTATATAATGCTACCTCTTTGCTGGGAGACTGTCCTTCACCATGCTTCGCACCATCCATGCCAACCTTTTGAGAGTCAGGTTCTGAATCGAAGAAACCATGCATGTCATAATTCTCTATAGACCTAGTGACATCACTTGACTGCGCCTTCAACAACAGGAGCTTTGTCTCCATGCCGATGAATTTTCTTTCCATTCAAGCTTGAAACCATTCAAACTTATGAACCATAAGCTTGAATAGCTCCACCCTTTTAACAAAGAGTTCAAACATTACCATCAATACCTTGAACAACCTATCCATTGATTTATTCCAGCAATTCGAGCCCCCTTCTAGACTCTGACTCTCTAAGGCGGCCATAACAACAAAATACTAATTACTACACCACTAATTTGATCACAGAGGGTGTTATCGGGAAAACTAGTGTCCATTTAGAGCTACTAGTCCCACTAAGACAGGTAGCTATCTTAGAAACGAAAAAACTAAAGTCACTTGTGCTTTCCTTTATGAGAAATAGATGAGAGAGAAGCAGAGAGTACTAACCTCAGTCTTTTGGTTGGCTCCTTGCTTGTTTCCTCTCCCCTTTGATAGATCTTTGCCACTCCTTCCTTGCTTGTCCCGCTTCAAAGAACACCTGTAGAGTCAAAGAAGCATAATACCATCAAAGCATAGAGATCTATAATCATAAACAATATAGGATCAGATATATATTAACCATACAAATGCATATATCAAGACAAGATTCAGAGATATACAAGAATATGGAGGAAAACTGAAATATATTTATTGATAGAAGTAGTAGAAGAGAGGATTACAACCCATTGGTCTGACCTAACGCCATCCTTCCAGCATGAAAGCCCTCTTCACCTCATGAAAAGCTATATCACACAACACTATTATGTTCCACATAGAAACCAACGACACTTCCTTACAAGATACAAAATTCCAGACCCTGGATCTCTAGGATGAGGGATCCATATATAGATGTTTGCAGGTGGGTGAGTCAGCTTCTGGGTTTTTTATTAGTGTCATTTCTCTGATAATTCTCAGTTCCACTTGGAGATTTCATGATCTCTTACTCATCCCTTGGCGAATTTAGAGAGATAAGTGTCACAGGAGAAGTTTCTAGAAGATTCCATGATCATCCACCTTGCAAACTGTCTCTGCCATTTGTCTACTCTCGCCCATCGCACCCTATAGAAGGGATTTTTAGTATGCATTGCACCCCCCGTGTGCATTAGGTGGGATGCATTGCACCTTGACCATGGAGCAGGTGAGATGGTCTAGTTTTGACCAGTTCTGAGCAGTTTTTCATGGAGAACTTCTAGGAGATGATGTAATCAACTGACCTTGTTCCTTTAGGGTATGAAACAACACTTTTAGGGGCTTAGAAGCCCTTGGTTTATGGGCATATAAGATTGGGTTTGCATTGCTCAAATATGTCTATAATAGTTTCCCCCTAAAGCATGAGGTCGTAAATCTTCTGATGTCGGGTGAAATGCTTTATCATGAGGATCCGAGGTTTTTCGAACTTGAAGGTGACCTGTAATAAGATACAATACAATACATTATCTTCATAATATTTTCATGATCTAGTTGAGGCGGGCATTCCCATGTTCAACTTTATAAATTCATTTTCATGTACATTGGACAGACAATCGTCCGTATGGCAGACTGATGATTCTAGTAGAGACATTGTCTTTTGGCTTGGACGATTATCTGTGCAGCTATGATGTACATTTGATGTCTTTATTTTTCCTAAATATATCCCAACCTGGATGGATGAAACTAGATCCAGGGTCTTCAAACTTGTTCAATCTTTGCCTGAAGTACAAGTCAATCCATGTGAAAAGATGTTCTAAAGTCGAACATGGAAAGGCATCGCTTGATTACCAACCAATGATGTAAGCTATTAATAGGCATGAGAGGAATCATCGATAATGATAATGACCCTCAAGGTAAAGTAGTACAATTCACGTGGTGTGAAAATGGGACTTGACATCGAACACCATGCAAAATCTTTTGGTCGAAGGTCATTGATGTAAAACTATCGCTGGAAGTGAGAAACTTTCCATTGAGGCATGCAAGCTTCAAAGTACTGAAAGGGTTGTTCCTAAGTCAACTTCTTGGATAATGAGCTGGTGTCGAAAAGAAGTGACTCACCGTAGGAGGGCCTTAATGAATCCCACATCTACGACATGAAATGGAGCAAATGATTTTGTGGAGGTGAAAACGATATGATAATACAAGGTTCAGGGTGGTGATCATGAAAGAATGAAGCGTGAAGGTATTGCAATGGATGAGACATAAGATGGGTTGGTGAATTCTCTGAGCGACTTCTCTTGAACATATCGGCGACACTAAAATGGATTGGTAGCGTTAACCCCAAAAATGGATGGTACGGTGGACCAATGGTGATATGACCAGTGAATGGAATAACCTAACCTGACTCAATAATGGTGATGGGGTGAAAGTGTCATGTTCAAGAGTGACTTGCTACCAATAAAGTTTCTTCAATTTTTCTTCCCAATTTTTCCCCAGTCATTTTTTACCAGTACCTATTTATTTTTGTCAAGCTTGAGGAGGATAACATATGCTTGTTCTATAATTTTTCCTTCAGGCAAACCCGTCGATATGTTTTGACGAGCTTGGTGATAGTGAAACTTGCTCTTGTTTGCATGGACAAGTTCGTCGCTATTGTTTTAACGACAAAGAAAACTCGGTCCTTTTCAATTTTAGAGAGTCTGAAAAGAGACAGAAAGGAAACTCCAGTAATCCTTTTTCGTAATGTAATCCCTTAAGTTAGAAAAAGTATAAAATAATATGAAAGGGATGACTTTTCGACAGTTTTAACAAGCCGAACGAGACAAGCGCTCGATCTTTTTGTGCAATGATCCCTCAGGTCCAAAAAGATTAAAATCTAGAGGAGGGATGGCACTTCCAATCACTTTAATGATCTGGAGAGACCAATTGCTTGGAAATCTTTTCATATTTTACGAGTTAGATGAAAAGAGCTTAAAGGAGACTCGTTTTTTGAGGAACAAGTGATGTTTTTAGATAGCAGCTGGTTCCAGGTAAGGTTTGGAACTTTTCAATCACGTCAGTGTAAAGAAGGTGGCTAATAGGAGCACTCATCGCAGTTGTTCCTCAAAAGGGGTAAACAATCAAATGGATGCGTATGATCAGCTAGAAAGAGTGGAGGTGATGGTAAGAACATGACCAAGGCTCAAAAGCTTATGATTATGTGATCGCAATGGTTATTTACCGAAGGTGGGTTCATTTTTTAATGAGCTTAAACTCTGGTGGAACATATGCTCATTGCTAGGTTTATTTTTTAACGAGCTTGAACTTCACGTAAAACTACTCGTGCCAGTCGCATAATAAAGATGTCTCATCAGTAGGTTCATTTTTTAGGGAGCTTGCCCCATTCAAAACTTTGCTCCAGAGCCTTTTGTTATGCAACTTAGGAACAACAAACCTACGAGTCTAAAGGGTTAAGAGCCTACAAAATAAGAAAATAAATGGTCACTTTTAAATTGCATGCAAAAAGGTTTGCATGCCCCTAGGTATAAAGTAGTGTTTCCAGGTCACCATATGGAAGTTCTTGCACTAGCAAGATTGTTCCATTCACGTCGTAAAAAAAACAATTCCTTGGAAATGTCCATCAAAATGGAAAAAGGTGACTATTGTCAGTCCCAATCACATAACCTTTGACAAGGGAATCTTATTCTAGTCTAATCTCGTTTTCCTATATGGACGGGTGTGTTAGACTAGTCATATATCCTACGTGGAAACCTACCTTATATCTGGGGTTTTCCTACCGAGGTAGATCAGGGCGCATGCCCCCTGGGTTTCAGTCACAATCACCAAATCACTCACGCTCATCAGGTGGATGGATTGGAGATTGATGAGACATTCCTTGTGTAAAAAGACCAGTTAGGGATGGAACTTGACTAGTAGCTATGTGTGAACCAGGGAATGAAAGCTGGTCTATGAGCTAGACCACTCTGCTTTCATGCGGAAAACACAGCACTCGAAAGAGTGAGGAAACAATAGCTCCCATGCTATAAATGTAGTCACACCCAAGGATTAGATTGTAATCTAAAGGTTCTTGGACTACCATCACGTTTAGATGAACGATTTTCCTTCTCAAAGTTATAGGAAAATTTGGAAGGATCCCTAACGGTTGACTGGTTCCTTTGTTGAAGCCTGTCAGATTTCGAATCTCAGGCAGAAGCGATGGCGAACCAAGCGCTTTCCAAGAAATTGAGGAAAGGATACTCATAGAAGCCACTTCATCTATGATAGTACCAACCATGATCATTCTATAAGCTTGTACTATGATTCAGAATGGTATGTTAGATGGTAGGCGGGGTCTACCTAGTAGATTCCAATTGAAGGAAACGACTAGATTGCTTGGAGGAGGGACCGAATAAATGGTCGGGTAAATCTTTGATGAACTTCCTTCCTGTGGTAAAGGAATGGGTAGATTGCCCCCATGTTCATCGGATTTTGTGTTAACAAAAAGAATTTGAATGGTGTCGTCCTCATTCTCTTTAGTGACTATATCATCTGAAGGTGGACGTTTTGAAGACAAGATTGGGTCGACTGCCGTATCGACCTATTGACTTTGGTTCAGTGTGGACTCAAAGGGTTTATCTTCAACAATAGGTGCTTCGACTGACAAAAAAGGTGTGTCATTTGGATCTTCAACTAGCGATGGACTCGGCAAGAGTTTCTTGTATCTAGGAGGAAGTCACTGTAGTGACGCAGGATGGTTATCCAAGACTCTTTTAGCTTTGTCCAGGAAGGGACAATGGTGGAGGGCATGATTGCCTTCACACAATCTACAAGGA
The DNA here is from genome assembly GCA_000404065.3 of Pinus taeda. NCBI lineage: Eukaryota > Viridiplantae > Streptophyta > Pinopsida > Pinales > Pinaceae > Pinus > Pinus taeda. Next base: position 53,956 of record APFE030735823.1, on the reverse strand, counting down.
AATTTAGATCTTCCTTTCTGTCCATTGACTTCGTTTTCACTAGTTGATGGTGTACTCTCAACATGATCGTCAAAGGTTGAGGACACCAGATTGTGCAAGCAGGGAGACCAGTCCCTTAAGATCCGTGGGATGCAAGGACAATCTCAATGATAGTGGTCTCCCCTGCAAATGACACATGGAGATTTAGGTTTGGATGGTGCAGTGTCCGGATTTTCATGGGACGATGCATGGTTGCCCCCTTTTGCTGCTGGCTTCTTCTTCTTCTTCTTCTCCTTCCCTTTCTTCTTCTTCTCAGTTTCTTGGTTTCTAGTTTTACTAGTTTCACCAAGTGAAGAGGAAGAAGGAGAGGGAGTTAAACGAAGTAGAAGGTTGGGGGGTAACTCTAGTATCATCCGGTTGCTGATTTGATTTCTCAGGAGTCACGGTGTTTTGAGCGACAGAGGTCGAGAAAAGCCATACTGGCAGGCCAATTGTCAATCCTGTAAGGGACAATGTTGCCATATGAGGTGCACCAACATCTCCCCAAGAGGATAAGGGACTAGGATTCCCCCCAAGGGGAAACCCTTGGTTGGTGGACTCCATTTTCTCAACCTAAGACCAACGAGGGAACAATGATGTTATTTTGATTAAAATAAATTTTATGACGCTTTGACACAACTTTCTTTTTCACTTTTTAAGAGTGTAGAAAAAGCTAAAGATGACTCTAGTCGCCTTTGATTTTTAATGAGCCTGAAGTGACAAGTGCTCAGATGGACCATTTATTTTAAGGAGTCTGAAAAGGAATGAAAGTGACTACACTGGAAATCTAAACAGAGGGATTACCAAACCAATCACAAAACTGCAGAATACTTTTTACGGTACGGCAGTCAATCTTCCCGAATGTTGTGTTCAGTGCATTGCGATCGATAGGGTGGCAGACACAGCTTCCTAAGGATAAAGTATATAGCCTATTGTGGTCTCCCAATATATACTCGATGGTACGTGGGAGCACAAGTCCGTACTGGCACTTGTCATCTCAAAGAGGAGGAATCACCCAACCTACGATGAAAGCGATAGTTACCAATCTTTACGACGCCGGAATACGCCTCTAGCCTAGACTTCTAAATGTTGTGCGTTAGGTTTCAAAGCATTTTTATGTTCATTGAAATTTATTTTATAGTTTATCTTTCTTAAGAAGTTTTCCTTTAAGGTTCACCGTGTGATGTAGATATACAATTCCTAAATATGCAATCTAAGATGATAAACAGTCGTTTATTCTTCTTTTTGCAATGAAAATCCTAGCTACTAAGGAAAGAGAAACGAAATTCTTTCAACATAGAGCAAAGAGCACACACTAAGATGCACTGTCTTAAATCAATCTCCACAAGAAGTCTAAATGCAAATGCACATGCATGTATTTGTTTTCCACTTTATTAATGTGTGAATGACAAAAAGAATGCTAAGTATAGATCTGAACTATCTTTCCTTCAAAGCGACAGTACTAACAATTTTCTTTAAAAAAAAACGAAAGGAAGACTAAGACGACACTTTGCGATTTTGAATTGAAAACTGCTCTCGACACTTGAAATACTATTAATTCAAATCAAATACAAGAGAAAAAGTGTAATCGACTATCAAAAAGAGGAGGATTTTTTTTTTTTGACTGAAAACGACACTTGCGACACTTTCAAATTAAAAGACAATAGTTTGATTAAGATAATGTTTGTAAAGGAGAACTGTAAATGGCAAAAAATACATAAAAACATTCACAATTCTTTATACGATGGAGGATGAATAATGTAAAGGAAGGTAGTTTCAACAGCGGTATACTGATCACAGACAACAAAACACCTGAATAAAGCTAAAGACAATGAAGAAAAAACCAAAATCTGGAGGCAGAAACAGTCTTGTCTTATCATCGCACCTGTAACAAAAGGAAACATGGATGCATCTCACCTACAACACACGGGAGGTGCAATGCATCCAGACTGTTAAAGGGAGATAGTGCGATGGTCCAGGGATGTGACTGGGCTTGGTTTTTTCTCACAGTTTGCAGCTTAGTTCATGGATTTAGGCTGAGCTAATGATAGTTAGTAAATACAAAGCATAGGGGCTGATTTAATGAGGTTACTTGAGCCACCACCATGGCACTTAGGATGTTTTCAAGTTAGATGTTTAATTCATAAACTAACTTGGAGATTGATTGAAGCAGTAATTATCTACTTTGCAGTTGCATAGCAAAAGCAGTTTGAAGGCTAGCTGGCTTAACTTTAGGCTCCGTTTATAGTTTATAAAGTAAACAAACTAGAAACAAGCAAACACGCTATTCACTCCCCAACAGAGTTTCCATTTTCTTATCGAGAAAACTAGTGTCCATTCAGAGCTGCTAGTCCCACTAAGATGGGTAGCTATCTTAGAAACAAACAAACTAGAATCACTTGTGTTTTCCTTTATGAGAAATAGATGAGAGAGAAGCAGAGAGTACCAATCTCAGTCTTTCACTTGGCTCCTTGCTTTTTTCCTCTCCCCTTTGACAGATCTTTGCCACTCCTTCCTCGCTTGTCCCGCTTCAAAGAACACCTGTCGAGTCAAGGCAACAGAATACCATCAAAGCATAGAGATCTATATTCATAAGAAATATAGGATCATATATATATTAACCATACAAATGCATATATCAATACAAGATTCAGAGATATACAAGAATATGGAG
>APFE030735823.1:0-40559 GCA_000404065.3 Pinus taeda | reverse complement strand
TGAGATAATTTACAAGAAAGGGCGTGAAAATATTGTAGCAGATGCATTATCTCGCCAATTTGAGGAGGAAAGTACCCTGCTCGCAATTTCTCTTCCCATTCCATAATGGATTGAAGAGGCTCGTAGGGAATGTTTTTCACATCCCTAGCTCTCCCAACTCATTACTCAATTGCAGGCGGATCCAAATTCCACCAAGGGCTACTCATGGCAGGATGAGATTCTTCACTGCAAGGACAGAGTCATAATATCACCAACATCCACCCTCAAAAGCCACATTTTGGCAGAGTTGCACTCATCCCCCACTGCAGGACATTAAGGCTTTTAGAAGACATATGCTCGCACTCAAAGATCATTTTTTTGGACAGGCATGAAAAAGGACATTCTTATTTTCATAGTGGAATACGACATCTGTCAGCACCACAAAGAAGAGACAGTCAAAGCACCAGGCACATTACAACCATTGCCCATCTCGGCATCAATATGGATGGAGGTTTCTATGGATTTCATTACAGGTCTTCCAAAGTTAGGAAACAAGTCAGTCATCATGGTGGTTGTGGACAGAATTTCTAAGCATGCTCATTTTTGCACCCTACCCCACCCTTTTACACCAACTTTGGTCGCTCAATCTTTCATGGATCAGATCTTCAAATTGCATGGCATGCCCACTTCCATTGTGTCTGATCATGACCCGGTCTTCACCAGTAATTTTTAGCAGGAACTCTTCAGGCTACAAGGTACCCAACTAAAACTTAGTACTTCATATCATCCACAAATTGATGGTCAAACTGAAGTAGTCAACAAATGTCTACAAACCTACCTTAGGTGTTTCACTTCAGAAAAGCAACATCTCTAGGTACAGTGGTTACCTCTAACTGAATGGTGGTATAACACCAACTATCATGCCACCACCAAAATGAATCCATATGAAGAAGTTTATGGTCAACTCCCTCCTTTCCCTACTTCTTATATCAAGGGGTGCTCAAAGGTACAAGCAGTGGATCAACTACTATAGAACCGCACAACCATGCTCACCCATCTTAGAGAGAATCTTCATCAAGCTCAAAATCACATGAAGCAACAGGTAGATCAACATCGCTCAGAATGCCAATTTCAAGAAGGGGATCAGGCATTTTTGAGGCTACAACCATATAAGCAAACATCACTTAAAGGCAAGGGTTGTCAGAAACTATCTCCAAAATTCTATAGACCATATCAAGTACTTCAGTGCATTGGAGAAGTGGCCTACAAACTAGCTTTGCCACCCACTGCAAAAATCCATCCAATTTTCCATGTCTCATTCCTCAAGAAAGTGATTGGGAACAATTGCAGAATTCAAACCAGTCTACCTGAATTGGATAAAGAAGGGTCAATCTGGCTCCAACCTGAACAGGTCCTGGACACACAAGAACGACACCTACATGGCTGCATGATCAAGGAAGTCTTCATCAAGTGGAAAGACACCTCTCCGGAAGGTGCAACTTGGGAACTAGCCATTATTCTTTAGTAGTTTCCACGACTTCAGCCTTGAGGATAAGGCTATTCTTATGGGGGAGGGCATGTTAGGGTCCCACCATAACCCCCTTATTTATGTAATAGGATTGAGTCATAGTTATAGTTAAGGAAAGAGTCAATAAAGCCCATATTAATAATTGTAAGTGGTTAACCAACATTTAATGACGGGACCACAGTTAGTTGCAAATGGGCCATGGTATTAGATAGATGGTATTGCCCCATGGTATTGCATGTATGAATCCTATATAAAGGATAGAGACTCCCTGCGAGGAGCATCGTGTCTTATTTTTTAATCAAGCTCTGCTCTATTGGAGGTTTCCCCCTCGAAGGGGCAAGTGAACATTACTTTTTGAATAATAAAATACTTGTTGTTATTTCTCACTGTTCTATGTTCTAGGTATATTTCTTCGCATATTTGGTATTCTGGTATCGTCTTGTAGGTTAAGAGCATAACATTCACTCTCAAGAAAGGATGAGGATGTGGAAATATTGCTTTGTGCCATTTATGTTATCTAACCTGATTTGATAACTGAAGCATGGGATGAATAGAAGAATGACAAAGAGGTCTGGACACTCATTCAAATTTTGTAGCAAGATACAAGTACATCTGATACATTTATCTAGAAAGATGATTCATTATGTTACAAATATTGCTTATATCTATGTAATAACTCCCAAAAAAAACAAAAGATTCTTTTGGAATTGCACACATCCCCCTTAAGAGGGCAGTCAAGATTAGAAAAAAGCTTACTACAGGTTCAAGAAGGAATTTTTTGGGATGGCCCTAAATATGATATTTAGAATTTTGTGACAAAATGTATGTTTTGCCAACAAAATAAGGTTGAGACAATTAAGACCTCGAGTTTGTTACAACCTTTAGCCATTCCAAGTCAGCATTGAGATGAGGTCTCAATGGATTTTATCACAGATTTACTGAAGACTGAACGAAAGAGTGTCCTCATCATGGTAGTTGATAGACTTACCAAGTATGCGCACTTTTGTGCATTATATTATCCTTTTAAAGCCAATATATTTGCTACTAGATTTATGGAAACAATTCAAAAGCTACATGGAAACCCAAAATTTATTGTAAGTGACGAAGATCCCATTTTCACTGGAAACTTTTGGACATAATTATTTTATGGTCTTGGTACCTAATTAGCTCATTGCTCATCTTATCATCCTCAATATGACAAGAAAACTAAGATATTGAACAAATGTTTGGAAGGATATCTTCATTGCTTTGTATTTGATAAACAAACACAATGGGTCAAGTGGTTACCTTTGGCTGAATGATGGTATAACACTTCCTTCCATACTGCAGTAAAAATGACACCATTTATGGAACTTTATGGATATTATCCATCACATCATATTTAAGAGGAAATTCTAAGGTTCAAGCAGTGGAAGATCACATTGAGCATCAACAACAAGTTCTCCAACTCTTAAAGGATAAACTCACTCTGGAATAGAATCGAATGAAAAAATAAGCATATCAACATCGCAGTAAAATAAGTTTTGATGTAGGTGACTAGGTATTTTTACATGAAAAATCATACAAACAAATGTCCCTCAAGCAAGATAAGAAGGATAATAAATTATCACCCAAGTAATATGGTCCTTACAAGGTTTTGCAAAATATTTGTACTATGTCATACAAATTAGAGCTATCTATCTCTTCTTGAGTACACATATTTTTCCATGTTTCATGCTTAAAGAAGGTTATTGGTGACAAGCCCCCAGTTCAAACAATATTTCCAGAACTTGATGAAGAAGGAAAAATATTATTGAATCCTAAAGTAGTCATGAGAACAAGAACTCGATAGCTACGAAATCATTCAATTTTAGATTATCTCATTAAGTGGAATAACTTACCTGATGAAGATTCCACATGGGAGGATGATAATTTTATACAAAAGAATCCAAAACTACTTAAGCATTAAGGAAAACACTTTTTTGAAGAAAGGGGGCATATTATGTCCCTATAATATTATGGAATCCTCCTTATTGTTATTGTTAATGTAGCCCCCTTATTGTTATCGTTGTGCCCATGTAACCCCCACATTTTTATTATTGTGCCCCATAGAACCCCAATTATTATTGTTATGTAGGCTCTGATTATATTGTGACCCCTTAGACTCCTATATATACCAATGAAGTATTTTCATTTGTATAATCCAAGAATTATTCATTTATTTGATGTAAATGAGGTTTCCCCCTTGAAGAGGCTAATTTTCAAGTTGTTGATCTATCTTTTCTTCTATTTTGTGATATGGTTGCATTACATTTTGTGGCCTTTGTCGAACTAAACACTCCTCCTTATTTGTTGCACCTTTATGAAAATGTGTAAAAGAAGAGGCCTTTTACCCCTCTCCTTTCCCTAGTATTGGTGCATGCCTACCCCTTTTCTAACCAAATTTGAGTTGTCCCTTTGCCATTCTCTACCCACAAAAAAGAAGAAGACAAATGTTCTCATCTCAACATTTCTATCATTCTGGATTGTGTGGCATCTCAAACATACCTCGACATATGAAATATACTGCTTCCACTTGTCATGCTACATACTACCTATTATCTACCATCCTTGCTAATGATGCACCTGCTTCTCTATTGATTTTATGCACTCTTGCTACATATAGTTCTATTGACGATGCTGGACCCACCAACACGTCAAGGGGATCTCCCTGTTAAGAAGTCCCAATTAGACCTCAGACCGTTTGGTGTAGGAGTCCTAACAGTGGGTCGTATAGAAATACCTTGACCACGATGTCACACAGAGGCAAGTAAGATAAATCTGTTAGTAGCAATGGTGTTACCATTGCGGTGAGTCAAGGAAGGTGCATGAGAGGTTCTAACACATGTGGGTTGAGATGAGTGCACCCCTTGGCAAACTGTAGTAGTACTTAGATGGAAAGTGAACACACAAGCGAAGATGCATCACAAGCTAGAAAGCAAGTCAGCTGGAAATCCAAAGTGATGGTTAAACCAATCAACACATTTTAGAAAGATTCATACATGCTCATACAGAACAGTCCATACATGTGTGCGTAAGAAAGAAAATACATATGTCATTTAGAGTAAACAAAACACCTGGAATACAATACAACATATGCATGAAACATGTTGGCTCTTATTATATAATGAAGTGTAAGTTCCAGTCATACAATACATCCATGTACACCTACTAGCCCCAACAATGGAACATTAAAAATACATATGCCTGCTCCTCCAAAGAGATGTACTAGCTCTGTGTAGTGGAGAAGCCAAGGCATGTTACAATACTGTCCAAGCTCTCTCCAAGAGAGTCTTATTGGAAGCTTAGCTGACCAAAATACTTTACAATGAGTTATGAGAGATTGTTTATAGCAAAGGGTGGGGTGGAATGTGACATTACCCTTTGTGACCATTCAACTACCCTCATGAATCTTCACCTACTCTATGACTGTTACATCCAACTATTGACACTTGAATTACACTTGACATGACTTAAAATTACAATGAACATGTACCCATGTGAACAAAATGGCTTGACCAAGCCAAGCTAGACATCGCTCTTGACTTAGAAAACCATGGAAATCCAACTCCTCAACATCCTCATGTTGATCAACAATAACATATTGATGCCAATATTTGTAGTCCTTAATGGTGTCCATGTGTTCCATAGTGACATCCGTCTGAAACTTGACTCTTGCTTCCTTAGCATCCAGGTACACTGCTCGGGCTCCTCTATCTAAATCGTCTGAAAGCATGTGCATCATTGTGTTCAATGTGGACAGACCAGTAACATATTTGTGCATGATGTCTGCACTAATGGGCAAGTCTGGGTTGGTGGGAATGTGCATCAACTCATTGAATTATGAGTCAAGCTCAAGTTAGACCTGTTCCTTTGTCTTCACCTTGGTGAGAATCCCAAGTGATGGGATCGCATGCGTCTGCACTACAACATCCATACTCTTGAATACTCGTGCATGGGAAGCTTGTATGCTAGTGATGAACTGCGAGAGCTCTTCATAATTCTAAATCTGACTCTAGATACGTCCTTCAATTCTATCACATTGGCCCTTATCATCTTAGGAAAGTGAAGTGGGGCTCCCTTGTACTTCATCTTCCATGTTTTCATGTCATCAACAACAACATGCAATTTCATCAAGATACGTCCTCTTCTAGCACATCACTGCTACCAATCGTTGAGATGGATGACTGCCTTGTGAATAGTACTAAACTTTGAGTACAATGCTTGCATAACTATGTCAAGGGAAATACTTCATCTAGTATTGCCTTCTTTAGTTCAGCTCAGGTGGCAATTATTACCAAGTCTCCTCCTTGCTTGGTCGTTTGTAGTTCCTTTGCAATTTTCTCATTATCAGCTATTAGGAAGCGAACACTTGAGCTAGTGGCTTCGTCTTACACTCTGGTTGCATTGGCTAAGGCAGCTAGATGTTTACGCACATTAGTCATGATCACTCGTTCCTCAACTTGTGTAGGAGATGTATGATCCTCTAGAGTCCACACTTTGTGAGACTACACAACTCTATGTTGGGATTCATCGAATGAAATGTTGTGCATCTCTTCTTACAGTTGATCACCAAGGATCTCAGTGCCTCCTTGGTCATTTGAAACTTGCTCATCATCTGGATGCATTGAAGAGGGTGAATCGACCTCTTTGTGGTGAGGCATGAGGTCGGTGTACTGTTCCAACTCCTGCTGCTCCATGTTTGCATCCAACTGTTGAAGTGCTTATTCTACTCATGAGCGAATTCTTGCCCCTATGATGGTTCACCCTATTCACTTGATGACATCTGTTTAGATGAATCAGCTACCTGTATGGGCATTGCTTCATCTATTTGCACATGTTGCGCCCCCTGCTATATCTGCTACTGCTACACTTCCTTCTCATGTTTGTGCAACTTTTGTTCCTTTCGGAGTTGCTCCCTTAGCTCATGCAACTCCTTCTTTGCTTCTTCCATTCCTTTCATATCCTCTGTCTTCAGATGATTCGCTTGTCACGTTGGGGCCTCTTTGCCTCTATAGCCATAAATTTTTGCTATACAAGTGGATCTGCTCGAAACTTGCAGCTTTTCTCCTCCTCCATGCAATCAACAATCTTCCTCTTGCCTTTTCTGCGCACTGGTATGCTTGCCTCCACTGCCACTGCTGTTATTGCTATTGCTGCTGCTCTCCATGATGTTGCTTCATGTTTCTTCACTAACCACTCCACAGCAAATCCAACCTATTCATTGGGTCTGGAGAAAATGTAGTAATATCTCCATGGGTCCTCCTCAATCCAATGACATGCCCCATGGATCTAGTTGAACTGAACTCTCATGCATTGATCCTTCACAATACAATGCGGGTCATACAGATTGTAGCTTCGGAGGTCAAATGAGTACTTCTTCAACAATTTTTCTTTGACATATGCTTGCTTGATACTCTAAATCTCATATAACCCAATCTACAATGGAAGAGTGGGCCAAGGTGCCTTCTTCTTCTGATGCAGTTTCACTATCAATCCTATTGAGATATGATATGCTACTTCCTGCATGACAAGTACATCCAAGGCAAACTTTGGTAGAACATGTAGAGGCTTCTCCACACTGAACATTAAGATGAAGGTGCCGGATAGTGAGGCATACGAATCAACAATACCTATCAGTGCCTCCATTACTTCCTTCGACATGTAGGGTGGATCTTGTTTGAATATCATATTATACAATGGGGTGAAAAAATGATCGGACAGCCGTGTGATTACTCCTTTGAAGCTACATTCGAACAACAACTTGAAATATGTGTTCAGAGCAGTCTCCACCTGTGACCATGCCCACCCCAAACCTAGGAACTCCTATTAGGCACAGACTGCATATAAGATGTAGGTGGACATGTAAATCTCTTCATGCATACCTCTGGGTGACTACCGAGCCTTCGTTACTTGTTCCTTCAACTGATGAGCCTGTATGTCGGACCAATTACATGGTTTTCTTTCTCTAGCCACTTGGGAAGGTTTTCGTGCCTGCTTGGCCATACAGTCGACAAGAAAATATAGCCAAGTATCGGTACAAATGAGGCCTTCCTTGAAAGTTCCTACAAATGTTTCATTGACCTCTTGCCACTTCAGTTTGATCTCCTTGTCTAGATACAACTTTGTATCTTCATAGATCGGAAGACCAGAGGACACTCGCTCAACTACTGCCCTAGTTGCATTTCCATCAGTGTCCCATGATCCCGTTCTCTTGGAATCCATTGAGATGGATGAACACCTGAAAGATCTGGAGACAAGAAACATGCATGGCAAGAAATCTATTAGCGAAAGCCAAAGAAAATTCAGGGAATGACACAACACATACTTGGGAAACTGAAGGGAAAGATTGTGTAATTTCTTCTAGGAGGTTGGGTGACTGGCTACCATACCTGTGCAAAAGAAATTCTGGGCTATTTCGGAGCCAAGACTAGCTTCTGGACTTGTGCAATGCACAATCTAGACTGGCTGCTGGCTACTGGGATTGCGCAATGTGCAATTCTAGCTGGAAGTGTCTGCAGGCTTATGGCCTGCATTGCACAATTTTCTGGGCCTACAGTCACTGTCCCTCAGAAATGTGCAAAACAGTCCTAGAGGATAGTATTGGGCAGAAATGCGCATTTTTGGAGAGGAAGATAGAGCCTTCCTTCCCCAGATTGAGCAATGTTGTCTCAGTGAAGGTAGAGTTTAGGCCATGGTTGGCTCGATTCGCTGATGGGCAATTGAAAGCAAATATGACAATGAATGCATGACGACATTAAGTGAAAGCAGAAGATATTTACAGTGCATGCAAACATGAACGAAATATTTAGTAAACAGATCAACATGCATGTGGGTGAGGCGAGTTGCCGAATTTGCGACCATTCATGCAAAACAGTTTCATGCATGTGACAACAGTGAGATAGAAAAAAAAACTGAAACAGAGCTAGGATAGGCTAGTATACATGTAAATGATAGCAAGTGTTCAAATACATCAAGCAAACAACACTCACACAAGAAAATACACAAAAAGCAACAGAAATGTTGAAAAGGACAAGTTGAGGTCACTTACCTATGAATAGCTAAGCTGGATGTATCAAAGAGTCCTGGATGTGCTGTGGTATGTCAGGAAAGAGCTCTGATGTGTCGAATAAATAAGTTTTGGCTCATGAGGTGCATGCCACAAATCAAGGAAAAAGCGACACTTGGAGGAAAGTTTCTAAAAAAACTTTGCATGTAACCTCTAGCTGCGAAAAATAGCTCCCTGAATCATGGGATTCCTTTTGCATGTTTCCTTTCGCTATTCCGAGAAAAATCAAGCCATGCATGCAAGTCAAGTTTCCTTGGTCCCGGGTGGAATTGGTCAATCGTACTACTCATGCATGAAGTTTCTCAACTACTTAGGAAAAATGAGCATTTCTGGCTGGGAGCTGGGTTGGCTACCCAAGAGATTTGTGCAATTTCTGGGCAAAGCAATTGATTGTTGCCCAAATTTGCATAAATTCTAAGCTGAGAAACCCTATTGGGGACAATTGCACAATTTTCACTGGGAGTGTTGACTGGAAGAATTGCACAATTTTGGAGCATAACAAGCTGCCAGACAGGATTGCATAATATTTGGAGGGAAGGTTGGTTGCCCTCCAAAAATGCACAATTTTCTTGGGGGATCTTCTCAGGCCACAGTTGGACCAAGTCCGAGTTATCAACCTGTGAGGGTAATGCATCAAGCTATGATTGACAGGCTGCCTTTGTGCAAGAAAAACACTGAAGCTTGTGTACTTGACGAAGCAAGACAAGGTATTGTGAAAGGTTGGTAGGAAGGCTCCAAAACGTAGCTAAGGAAAAATTTTGGAGGGTGGTTGTAGCCACTACAATAAGCTCAAGAAAGAAACATGTTTAGTTTTCCATGTTTCCTCTCATCCTATGATGACGTGGATATCCTTAGAAAAATATCCTCTTCTTTGGCATCACTTCCATTGACTCCAAATTAAGGATTCAAGAGTTTGAGCGAGAGCCATGAAACTGAATCATAATAGCCTTGATGTGTGAAGCAAGGGGTGAGTCCCTTTTATCCATCCTCGTGTGAGTGCCTGCTTCTAGAGTCACTATGAGATATATAGTTAAAGGAATTGGGTCCCTTTGACACAAACTCTGGGGAGGATTTCCTACCAAGCCATTAATCGGTAAAGTGGAGATTCTAGTAGAAGCACTATAAATCAAGTTCAAGCTAGATGCAGTAGGATGGTGAACTGGGTTTCTCTCTATATTCTCCCAATGTTTCTAGATAAGAAATCATTTGCACCAAGTAATTATTGTTTTGGAGTTTTCGAAATTTTGTTTTTTGAAGAGGGAGAGAGCATTCTATGTGGAATGTCTAGAGACGGGATTTCAATTTCTTGCTCATTCTCTTTATACTTGAGAGTAAAGAGGTTCATAAAAATAAGTTGTTCAATATCTACCAAGATTGGATTCATAGCCACAGTAATAGCCACGGGTTGTAGAAAGTGAAAAATGATGAGCTTGGTTTTCTGAATAACGATCTCAGGGCCTTCACTTCTTCGACCATGTGCAATATGAGGTGATTGGGTTGTCCATCTTTTCAAGTATGTGAAGGACTCAAGCATAATATTTATTTGTTTGAAGAGAATGTTGAGTTATAGATGAGGCCAACTAATTGGTAACATTTAGAATGGGGAAATTGTTATTTATCATATAAATATAGTCTTATCAATGCAATCATGAATTTCTCAAGTGAATCAAGCACCGTAGTTCATCAAGATTCTCAATTTATGTGAATGGTTAGGATTTGAGAGGTAGTCAACCCACTCATTGTTGTTTTTCTTCCTAATCAAATCCAACTACAAATTGAAGCGTACGAACTTGGAACATAATTTTCAAGGCTTGTGTTCATCCTTTGACTTAAGAAATCTACCTTTGTTTTCCTCCATTTGCAGTTTCATATGATATTGGGCATATATTGTAAAAAGGAATTTGGTTATCTTGCTCTAAGAATAACATTTTTATTAGTTTCTTGCTTGGATGCACGTATGTTATATTTTCATGCTTTGTTTCTACATTAACCTTTCATTTACTTGAACTAGAGAAAATGGCCAAAGTTGATGAAGTACTAGAATTACTAAATACTTTAATATAGTATACCATTGATAACAACATAAAATCAATAAAGCCTCTCTCATTTACATTCGAATATGTCTACAAAATGCTACAAAATGCACAAGACAAGATTGATTTTTGGCAACTTGAATCTCAACTACAGTAAAAGGAGTTACAACAAAATAGTCATCATTCTGAACTCATTTTGTTCAGAACAATCCTCTCTTTAAGATTGAGACAAACTCCCATCAACTTCTAGAAAATAATAAAGTCATTGAAAGAACAAATTTGCATACATATGCATAAGTTCAACTTGCACTTCCAAATCTCATCATTAGACCTTGGGAAGATCTTGTCAGTAAAAAGGACATAATAGGTTTCGGATATGACAAGGAGGTATCCTTCCATACTCCAGATTATTCAAATCCCATCAAATTTTAGAGTGTTAGATTTCTTAAGGACAACTAATCTTCACCTGCTCCTCCTCTTCTTTCATAACAGATTATCAAATGCCAACATTGTTACAAAGTTGTCCATGTGAAATATTAGTTTCGAGCTTCATCCATGTGAGCATTGTGATCAACACACTCATCATTCAAATAGATGCTTTAGAAACAAGCCTCTTGCAAGAATGATCACCTTGGATGGATTTATTCTTGGAAATGGGATTCAACAACCAAGAATATATTTCAATCATATCACAAAATTTGTTCTTGAGTATTGAAAAGTTTTGCAGTTAAGATCTCTTCATATTATCAACTTATATCTGACAAGGGGGTAATTGATGGACATCTATAAGCTTCAAAGATACATCAAGCGAGCCTAAGCCACAACCTAAACCTACTTCTTGAGCCTACATCCATAGAAAAACATACCCAGATTCAAATTTGTAGCCAGAGATAGAGAAGCCCTTGAGCATGCCTTTGGTTGATGGCCTTCTTTAAACCACTGCAAGTTGAGACCTCCCTTTTCAGGTTGAGGTTCTCCCTTTTTTTGTAGGTTGAGACCACTCTTTTCGAGATTGATGGTCTCCCTTTTTAGAATATTGGGGACACTTCCTCTAGCATAAGACTTTAACTTCTAGCTAGATTTGGAAGAGTTCTGGAAACTACACTAAGTGTTCCATGTTAAGGCCCAAATGTGTTGTGTGTGTTATATTCTTTCCACAACTAGCTGGGTGCAGCGGGGGGGTCACAGGGAGAGGTAGTAGCCCCCCCTTTTGGGGGGTTTGACGGGGATGGAAGACCCCCTCTATGGGGCCTGGAGCAGTGCCATGGGATTTTTTTTCCCTATATCAAGTGGGTGGACCTACCTATGGTTTTGTGCATGGATTTTGCACATGGTTTCAGGCATGATGGTTTTCTGCCCATGATATTTTTTAGATCTGGTCAAGGGACCTATGGTTATGCTCTAATATAGGGTTAATAAATTGGGGTTTATGGATGCTTTGACATGTATATATGTGTATTGTAACATTGAAAGGAATATAATGAAAATCAATCTAGTAGTCTTGGTTTTGGGATCCAGGGTAAAATCTTTGTGTATATATAATTTATGTCTTATGCTCTCGCCATTATATATTTTCTGTTTTTTTTAGAATTTGTTTGCAGGTAATTTCTTTACAGGGTTAAAACCTACATTTGGTATCAAAGTTGTTTCAAACTCAAGGGGATGCCTTTGCTACTGAGGGGTTTTGATTGGGCCTGTGGTAGACCCTGTTTAGTGGGAGATCTCCAGGATTGATTATTGTAGTGAAAGAAGATGGTGAGCAATGGAAAGGTAGAGATCAAGAAATTTAATGGTTAGAGTTTTGAGTTATGGAAACTAAAGATGGAAGATCTATTGGTGGAAAAAGATCAGTGGATCATGGTACATTCGAGTACTAAAACAACTGAAATGTTCGATGAAGACTAGAAGAAGTTGGATAAGAAAACAAAGAGCACAATACGATTGTGTATCTCAGATTTAGTATCATTGAATGTATCAGGGGAAGCTTTGGTGAAGCCTTTGTGGTAAAAGTTAGGACTTTGTACCAATCTAAGTCTCTGATGAATAAATTCTCCCTATGGGAAAAATTGTATAACCTAAGGATGAAGGATGGATACCCTGTGAAAGAGAATCTGAACGCTTTTAATACTATGGTAAGCCAATTGTTATCTATTGATATTAAAATTTTAGATTAAGGTAAGTGCATTAGTTTGTTGTGTTCTCTATCAGATTCATGAGATAGTCTGGGTGTTGCAATAAGTAGAAATACAACTGCCTTGCAGTTTGATGAAATAGTCTCATCCTTTCTGTCAGGGGAGATGGGACAGAAAAACATGGAGGTCCTGAATGGATATGCATTGACTGTATGAGGACGATTCTAGAAAAGAAACAAAAATAAGTCCTCGAGTGGGAGATCTAAATCTAGAGGGATATCTAAATCTCGTGGAAAACATGTAAGGGTGTGCTAGAAATGTTGAAAGGAAGGGCACTTCAAAAAGGAATGTAGATATAAATCTCTTGAGAAGGGAAGGAATCTGATGATGCACATTTTGTAGAGGGGAAAACCACCTCAGATGAAGGTGGGGATGTGTAATTGGATTATTCTTCATGTACACATGTAGATCATGATGCATGGTTGATTGACTTAGGTGCATCCTTTCACTTCACTCCCCATAGGGAGTGGTTCTGCGAGTATGAGAAATATGATGGTGATGATGTATTGTTAGGGGATGACAAGAAGGATAGAATTGTAAGATGTGGAAAGGTCAAGATGAAGTTGCAAGGTGGAAGGATTAGAACACTTCCAGTTGTTTTGCATATTCCCACAATGGCCAGAAATTTGATTTTTGTAAGCAATATGGATTACGCAGGTGTAAAAACATTTTTTGAGAAAGATACATGCAAGATGGTTCAGGGAGCACTGGTATTGATATGGGGAGTTTGGATTGGAATATTGTACAAGCTTTTGGGTAGAACTATTATTGATGGGTGCAAAAATTCTATGGTTCCTAAAAGTGGAGCAAAAACTCTAGTGGTCTCTGGAGAAAATACCATGCTATAGCATGAAAGTCTTGGACATATTGGAGAGAAGGGCCTTCGAATACTTCATGGTAATGATATGGTAGAATATATGTCTAATTTTTCTCTGGATTTCAATTTCTGTGAACATTGTGTATATGGGAAGCATAATTGTGTGAGATTCCCCTTTGCTACTGTTGTAACATTCTTGTTTTTGATAAGTTATCTATTACATAAAAATAAAGAAAATGACACACAAAAAATGATAAGTTAGGATATGGACCAAAAGATTGGAAAATAAAAAAGTTAGGAGCGGTTATTATTGGATGTCCATATCAAATAAAATGATAGGGTAGTTGCTCTAAAAACAGAAGGCAAAATGAAAATGTTAGATAAGCAACAAAAGAATAATATTTGCTTTAGAAAATAAAATTAAGGTTGCTAGCTCAAAATGCACCTTTAAAAATGTTCTTTTAATTAATCATGCTTAAGTTCTTTAATTATGATTTAATTGTTGTAATACAGCTTTATCACCTTCTAAATAAGAAATATCATACACTTTTGTCATATTGGTGGAAGTGACAAAATGATACATCGGGCGCTGATAACCAACGGGAAATTTTCAATGAAGATCATTCACTCCGCCTGGATCAACGGCAGAGGAAGCCTTTTGGCTCCACTTGGCCATTTCCCATTAATGTGAGGGGGGGGTCCAAAAAGCAGTTTTCATGGTTGCCATTTTTTGCAATGTGCCGCCTCCACGATGTTTCGGACCCCCAAGGCTCAACACCACAAAACATTGTGCCCCCCCTCCCCAAAATCTGCTGCTGGTTTTCTTCCATCTGACCATTAACTTCTTCCCATGCCATATGAATCTATTATATATTGTCCAATGATGAATCTCCACATCACCAATCCATTTTCATTCACCCATTCACTGCCCACCACATTATAATATCATTGCTATATGATCCAAAGCCGTTGATGTGCCTAATTAACCGCTTAAACATCTGTTAAGCATTAATTTGCATCCTTTTACAAATTCATTGCCTGCAGCTAGATCTAAATAGTCAATTGAGCCCAATTGAACCTATAAATGCTCCATGACTATAATCTTTGCCACCTTTTTCCTCCATCTACAACAAAAAGCACCATTTGTCATTCTGTGTATTTTCGCCACTATCATCCATTTTTTATTAAAATAGCTTCTGAATTTCCCTTGCAGTAGGATGGCTCCTAAAGCAAAGATATAGAAGACCACTAAAGAAGGGAATCCCTCCATAGTCTCCCTTGATCAGGATCATATGCCCCTTGTAGATTCCATTTTTAAGATCAATGGCTATGAATGTGAATTCGATTTTTATGAATTACATTCATGGGTAAAACTAAAATATGATGATAAAGAGGACCCCATTTCATAAGATCTATCACTTTCCCAATTTAGTCTCTTAGTGCCAAGCCAAGTATGACCCTGTGCAAAGAATTATGATGACTCAGGATGGAAAAATCCTGATCACCATTATTGCTAAGAGCATCAATCAAATGTTAATGATACCTCCATCTGATTCCCTCTACCATTTCTCACCTGCAGCTCTCATGGACCTCTACAATAAACTTACCTTCCCACAGAGAGACCTTATCTTTTAACTTTTCCTACCAAAAGATGTCGAATTACCTAAGAGAAATCCACCATATTAATCTTCCATGTTCCCTAAAGCTACTAGACAAATTATCTCTTTGTTATCATACCTCCTAGATTATGAAAATGACCAATCTGTTGATGGGTCCATCCTTCGATTCTTTTCCATTTTTAGAAAAGAATATCAACCTGCCTTCATGTATAATTATAGCCGCTTTTGGCTGATAATATACATGAACAATTTATGAATTTGACCTCTCAATCAATTTTTAGGTACAGTTCAGTCATAATCCATTTAATTTTGTTTCAACGGGTAGATCTATTGCCCATTCAGATGAATAGACAAGATGAGCAGTGAGTGAATCAATCAGTGATTCACTCAACAGAGTTAGTAAGAGCAGGATCATCTAACTTTACATTCCCTCAGTTCATTGATTATTTTATACATCCAGTTCTTCAACTAATCAATAGTCAGGCAGAGCCCAGAATTGGAGAAGAAATTAAAAAGACATTGCACATATCAGAGTAGACCAAGACTGGTGAGTGGTACCTATACCAGAATTACATTGAGATTAGGATATATGGTAGTGAGTTGGCTTCATATAAGATGCCTAAGTATGTGCCAATCAGAATATTCTCACTGGAATACATCTGGCAGATGATAAATATGGATGAAGTCCATTTTGTCTCAAGCAAGAAGAAATCACAATTTAAACTCAAATCCAAGGTAGGAAATTTTATTTGTAACACTAGGTCTGCAAGTACAGAAGCAAACAAATTACTAAAGAACATGAACCTCTAGCCAAGCTTTACTTGGTCTTATGATCCTTTTGGGATAATTTCAGCTCTCAGAGTGCAGTTTAAGGCAACACCTTACAACCATACTCCTAGGCCATAATTGGAAAAAAATTATGAACCAGGAGCAACGGTCTGAAGGGACTCTCACAGAACCTGATGAATAGGTCATATCAACTCCTCAAACAAAGACTCTAGCTACTCAGAGTACTCAGCATAAAATATTTAGAGAGGAAAATCAGTCAGCTACAAGACTAGGTAAAGATTACTATATCTTAGAAAAGAAGTTGAAAACTGAACTATCAATGTCATCAGGAAGCAAGCCACCAGAAATAATTAATCTTGGAGAATTGGAAGATGTTTCATCAGCATGGACCACTGATCGGAATCCTCCCTCTACTTCTTCAACTCCTTCTTCAACTGAACCTATGGATATTATCCAATCAACTGAGACCAACTCAGCAGGAGATACTAATATCTTCTCAACGTTTTTGTAAATCAAGCAAAAGAATGAAAGTCTTAAATCTCAAGTTTACAATCAATTTTGGAAACAAACATCCATTTCTCAACATAGACTTCTCTCTACTTTTGACAGTGAAATAGGAAGGATGAAAATGGAATTTTCGCAGGCTCATATTCCATTTCCCAAATCCACAGTAGATTACAAGAAGACCATGTTCTCATTTGATGTGAACTAGATACATCCCATTGATCAAATGCATTTGCATAGGTAATAAGGTGAGATGAAATTTTCAATAATTCCTACAACTGCCATGTCTCTTTCCAAGCTTAGAGCTGCTTTGTCAAATGTACAGTAATAGCTTAATATTGAAAAGCTTTCATCCTTGTCTAAAGATAAAAAATTAAAGTCTTTAGAAGATATCATTGTTAAGATTGGATATGATCCCTAGGACTGTAATTTAGTTGAATAAACACTTCAAAAGAAGAACGTGGAGGTTATAGCCTTGAAGAAACCATTGAAACTGCCTTCAACTTAGGATCCACAGACCAAAGAAATGGTATAAAATGAACAACACAGGGAGGATATGTTGAAGCTCATCATTAAGAAAAACATATAGATCAAGAAAATGGAGGAGCAGATAGAACAAATGATCAAGGAAAAAGAGACAACACAGCTTGTTGTGGCCTTCGTGACAACAATTCCAATGACAAGTGTAGATTTAAGCTCATCTCCTACTAACATTGCTTCATCTTCAACAATAGGTGAAACAAAAAGGTTATCACAGGAGCTATAAGAACAAAAACAACAAAATGAGAAGTTACTCCAAAAGTTTGAATCCCTAGAGTCACAAAAGGTAAAAAATGATACCTTGTATGTGGAGTAAATGAAAAAGTCACATAGGTTAGAGCTCAAGGTTAAACAGTTAGAGATAAAAACTCTAACGGTATACATGTTGGTCCAAGCCAAAGAAGACATCTGGTTAGATATTAGACACTCTATAATAGAAGTATGGCCATCCATACAAATCATTTTTGAGAAGCAATAACTGATTTCTAAATGTAGGGAAGAGATAGAGACCTAGAAGGCAACATTGGGCACAAAACCCAAAGAAGCATCAGGTATGATCAGGGTACTAAAATCTAAAACTAGGCAACAGTCACAAGAGGTGAACATTCTAGATAAGGCAACTACTATTTTGGAAATTAAGAAAGTCCTAGTGAAGAAGAATCTGTTAACTCATCTAAAAAAAATGTGAAGCTTTGAACACTATAGTTAGAAGGTTTCATTCTAAATTCAGTATGTTTCATAAGAAAGGGTTACTAGAGATAGTGTCACTAAATGATCAACTAGTAAAATTAGAGGTATTACCATGAGAGACTATATACTATTGCAGTAGAGAATAGTCAATTTGCAGGGATAAAAAGACATATTACTGGCAAAGTGTTTTTGGAAGCCTCGAGTCTGACCTCACCATCAAATATGAAGTTGGACACCTTTTTCTCAGTAAACCCAATTTTGAGAGATATATTGAAGTTGATGAGATATCTAGAAGGAAGGTAAATCTTGAGATAGCTAGTGAGAAAAGGTGGTATCAATTGTGTGAAACAATTGATTAACTTTTAATCCCAACAAGAACATAACAACAACAGATTTTGAAGGAATATTCATCAACAACTTCCTATCTAATAGGGACACATCATGCAACAATTTTTCTTTTCCTATCTTCTTTCAAGCTATTTTGTAATTAGTTTAGGATATTTTGTTTAAAACTTGTATAAATAACTCTCTTCTATGAGTTATTAGAGGTTGTACATTTCCATAAGAAATTTTGTAAAGCATTGATGTACAAGCTTTTTCTAGATCACTGATAATAAAGCAAAGGATTCTGAATTTGGTGTCATACATTGTTATTTTCTTCTGTAATTTTTTCATATGTTTCATTCATTATGTTTATTATGCATATGTTTAAGTTTTATAGAGATATTAGGTGAGAATAAAAGTGTTACAGTTATTCTTAAAATTCCTTCTAAAGTTATTATCATAAAGAGACTGAGATATTAGACTGTCTATCTAAAAGGCTCCGTCTAGATCACAAAATTGTCAGAATTTTATGTAATTTTAAGCATTGTTTGCTTAAATTTTGAAAATTGGACAAAGGTTTTCTCATTTATGATAATTTATCTTTCTATCTGAAATCTAAATTAATCATATCTGCTTACTATTCTTTTTGTTAGTCCTTACAATCTCCTAGGCTAAAAAGGAAATCGACAAGGGTAACCTCAAACCACTTCAGCTCAGTAGCTAGCCTACTGAGCATGAGAGGGATCTCTATAAGTCTCTTACCAATGATATGAATTTAAAGCAAATGAATTTTAGGCTAGATATGTGTATTTATCTGTTTGTTTGTGAAAATTTGGTTTTTTAAGGATTTGTTGAACTTAGGGTTTGGAGCCACAAGTTGGTCTAGGTTGTGGGAATGCAGGAGAAAACATAAGAAGGAGGTATATGTCAGAATCCATGGTGTAATTTTATTATTTTTCAATGTATTATAGAGGATAGAGTGTGGAATAAACTAATGATCATAAATAAACATGATTTCATTAGCTTCGGAAGACAAAACACATAACCATGAAAACAGATAACATAGCTTGAAAAACAAGAATTATGAGTATTTTATCACAAGGAATTCATAGAAAGAAGAGATATAATGTAGATAAAGATGTTTAGACCATGAGAAGACAAAAATAATGAAGTACAAGCACCATGAACGCACTGGGCTAGAGCTCCTTGAAAATCGCTGCAACATGTATATGTATTAGCTGAAAGATGATTACAATGCAAGCTTCCTTCACAAAAAGTTCAACCCTCTTCTCCTGAAGTAAAATGATACTTATAAGATATCCTAGACCACTTTCACACCTTCAAGAGTCTAATTCCTTGGTGGAGGAACTGACTTCAATATTCTCTCAACCAACAAGTGAGAGTGAGAAGGTGTAACTCGAACACTTCATGAAGAGTTTGTTTAGGAGTTTGCTTCTTTTATGAGACCTAATAAAAATAAAAGACAACCTATGATGTACATTTATTCATGCCTATATCACCTAGCCTCATAAATAGTGCCATTACATAGAGAATGTTGACTTTTACCAAGTCAGACTAGAAATTAGAAATTTTACACAGTGAAATTTTCCAAATAAAAACACAGAAAGTGCAAAAGCACGATTCAAACTTTGAGATGATTTTCTGATGTCTTCCAGGTGTCAAAATGAAAATCTGAGAGAATGGTCAACTATCCCTTCAAGTCTAGTTTCCAGAACATTTTGAATTTCTGAATTTGGAGCATGGGAAGAGCTTCAAAAATCCATGCTCCCAAGGTCACTCCGGAAGTGCAGCGCCTATCAAAAAATGGTCCAGAATGCTAGTTTTTTGCCATTTTTTGCATTTTTCTCCAAAACTAAGATACCTCTGAAAAGTCTAAGAAAATGGGTTTTTAGAGGATGGAAAGAGCTTTCCAAATATTTAGACTTTTCCTCAAATTTAGGTCTGAGGAAGAAGCGCAACGCCTTGCCCAAAATTTTGAAATTAAACCAAAATTTGCCAAAAAACTCAAAATGCTTAGAATTAGCTCAAAATTGGAGGGAAGATGTAAAAATGAGTTTGTTATAACTTCATGGATGTTTCAGCAAGAATCTCCAAGTTTCCCTCATCCTTTTGATATTTTTTGCCCTCCTTGAGCTTGTTTTTAAGTTGTTTCCCTTTGACATTGGCGATCATGTTTTGAGCTTGATAATGATGTGCCATGTGTCTGAGCATTTGATTATCTTTGTTTGTCTTATCCAGGAGATTCTCTAAGTGTTCATTTACCTTGTTGAGCCAATATTCTTTATCTTGATGTACCTCTAGGGCAATCCTTTCTTCTAGGTCAAGGTCTTCATTAAGTAATATTTGTTTTTCTCCTCTTGCAAAGCTTCTTTGGGGCCTCTTGTTCTTGGTATTTTCCTTTTTCCTCTCCCCATTTATGCTTTAGGATCACTTGATGTCATGATCTCCTTACCTTTTCCGACTTGCTATAATAACTTGGCGTTTTCCTTTCCTAAGATCAACTCCTTTACTTTGAGTTGACTATCTTCTTGTTCAAGGAATGATATGACATATTTTTCTCTTTCCAAATTGATTGCTAGCTCCTTGATTTGATAGTCCTTATCCCTATTTTTCTGTAGCATGTTTGAAGTTTGATCCTTAGCCTCTGAATCAACCAGTTCAAACTCATGCTCAACTGTGTCTTTCTCTTTTGTTGTCGATTCCTGCTTTGTCGATGACGAAGGCTTGGCCCCTTTCTCTTTGTGAGAAGAAAACACAAGCATTTGCCCTTTCTTTAACACTTTGGTCACCTCTGGCTTAGGTAGTTGAGTCTTCTCTGTTGTTTTTCTAGATGACCCCATCTCTGTTTGTTGTTTTGGTGCACTTGAGGATTGAGATGCTACATTTTCCTCATGCCATTTTAAAGTTGTTTCTAAAAAGACTTCCCAAGCCATACCCCTCTCTGTCGGTTGATAAAGGACAATGGTTTTGATCATATTGTGATGAAACAAGCTTGGAGAGTGCTCTTTTTCCTTTAACTGTATCTTTTCAAACATTTTTGAAATACTCCTGAATAGGTAATTGCACATGTTGAGTGGCTTTTGAGATGTGAAGTGCATCAAGAGGAAAATATGATAGGAATACAACCTGGAGAATCTACCTTCATAGGTAAAGAACCTCATGATAGTTTTCATTAAAGGGGCATACTTATCAAGCAAATATCTGAAAGGCATGAGGTGAGTATGTGTATCTCTGTATGGAGTCTTACGAAGGGCTTGTAGTTTTCAAGATCTAGACTCATTCCCTTAAACCAATATTCTTCATTGTCTAGTAAACTAGTTGCTAGTGAGATGAAGGCCACTGAGAAGCTAAATTCAATACCAACAATGATAGCAATCTCTCCTTTAAGTTGTGTAGCTACCCAATATGTCAACTGCTCATAAAACCCTGATTCACTTACTCTTTTACAAAACTCCAAGCAGTGAACGCCCTCAAAGAATTGCTTGATGAAAGGATAAGAATTAATTTGGTTGCAATCCAATGGTTCATATTTGAGAATCCTCCCTCCTTTGTGTTGTCTCTTTCTTTCTAGTGAAGATTCAACCTCCATGATGAAACAAAGTCCTAGGAGCAGGAAGTGAAAATAGATGTGAGGTGAGAATGAAAATGAAGTGATATGTGAGAGATTTTGACAAAATGATGTTGGCATTATGTTTCTGGTATGGTTATATGTTACAGATGTTGTACTTGATGGCAACACCCATGGCATGGATCTCAATATGATGAGAATTAAGAAGTACGCAGGAGAAAAGTTCACGGAATTTTATGCAGAGAAAAGTTTATAAAAGTTTATTTCATGTGAGAAAAGTTCACGGAATTTTATGCAGAGAAAAGTTTATTTCATGTGGGAAAACTTACCTTTGGTCCATGGTAGTTAGTCCTTGGAATTTGAACCTATGGTTTTTGGACCATGGCATCTCGACAGACCTGTTGATCCCTAGTATTGAGTTGATGGTATTGGTTTGTTATGGTTTTGGCCCGTGGTATTGGTCCATGATTTGAGGAAGAGCTTGCCTATATAAAGCAAAGGAGGTCATTTGGCTTGTGTATGCTTTTGGGTTGAATATCTTAAGATCTGAAATATTGGGTTATTGTTTCAAAAGCTCGATCTATATGAAAGTGAAGTGGAAAGCGAATCTGTGAAGGGTGATCTCTCGAGTGCTGCAGCTGCGGAAGTGCGGAGGCACCGCAGGAGACGCCGCAGGGGGCGCCGCAGGAGGCGCCACAGAAGACGCCGTAGGAGGCGCCGCAGGAAGACACCGCAGGAGGTGCCATAGGAGACGCCGCAGAAGGTGTTCTGGGTTTAGTTTTATGTTATTTTGGATCTGGTTATCTGGGTGACTTACTGGTACTTGATGATCATTTGATATTTATGGATCCAGTTTGAAAATTTATGAAAAGTGGTCCTTGAAAGAAAAGAAGTAGGGGGTTGTAGCTCCCTTCCAGGAGAGACTGAAAATGAGAGAGAGTTGTAGCTCTCTGCAGGTTGCAGCCTGCGTACTGGTAAAGGACTGCACCAGTACAAGACCATTGTAAAAGGAGTTTCTAATTTGAAAGAAGATAGAGACATATTGCAGCAGGTGGTTTTCACCCACATTGGGTTTCCACCTTATATCTGGTGTTCTTTGATGTGACTGTCTGCTTTTCTTGTTCATGCTCATTATTTATGGTATTGGTATGCAAAAATAATTCAAAGTATAAATAAGGAAGTTTTGGTAAAAGAATTAGATAATACTGATTCACCCCCCCCTCTCAGTATTATTGTCAACAATAAGTAGGGAGAAAGTTTACATTAACTAGTTGGAAGTTGTTGTTGTTGTGAAATAATAAGTTTTCAAACAATTTTGAGGCTCCATCCATATGAGGGAAAATATGACTAAGATGAATCCCTTTTCATAACCGACAAGGAAACCTAACTTTACCCTTTTTTCCCATGAACCTAACAATCATTGGTTGATGGATCAACAGTAAGTTGATAAGAATTTTTAGACCCTACTTCCATGACCTTAGGAATACCAAGATGATTGATAAGGAAGTGGTCATCCTTACAAAGATTGCAAGGGTATCTAGGCTTGCGATGCATGTTGGAAGTTTCCTCAACATTACCAATACTTACATCCATGGTTGGTTGGTTGACTTCTTTCTTATCATGCTTCTTCTTCTTCTTCTTCTTCCCTTTCTTCTTCTTCTTAGTCACCTGGTTAGTAGCCTCAATACTTTTATCAAGTGAAGAGGAAGAAAGGGAGGAGAACATGTTGGGTGAAGAAGGTAAAGGGTCAACACGAGGTTGGTGATGATGACATGGTGAAGTCGGTTGAGATGGTACAATTTGAGTATTTGGGACTAAAAAAATTGAAAAAAACCACACTGGTAAACCTATCGTGAATCCAGGAAGTGACAGCATAGCCATATAAGGACGACCAACATTTCTAAAGTTAGGAAAAGGACTAGGATTATTGTTAACTGGGATTCCTTAATCAGTAAATCCCATAATTTTTTCCATTAGATTCAACTCAAATAAGTTTTATTAACAATTAAAATAATATTCACAATCCACACCAAAGGTTTGTAAAAATTAATAACACACGCTAGTAAATCTGAGCTAAGCCATGTAAACAAACTTTTCATAGTAAATCACTAGTTGGTGATGAAACCCAACGTCGCAGAGATCAATGTGACAAGTGGCTAAATATAGAGCGGTTGGAAACCGTTACGCTGACATTCTCCTTAATGTACATAATCTGGTGTAAATAACTTTACTTATGCCATATTGAGTGAAGAATACCCTCCAGAAAATTCCAAGTGAGTCTAACCAATGCTTGTTCCAAGTACAACAGAGACTTCCCCTCTGTCGTCACCTTTGTTGAAAAGTGCAACTAGGTTTGGTCTTCATAATGACATTGTAATTGTGATTTTGTCAATGATGAAAAGAAGAGAATAAAATTATTTTTGTAATACCTTGCTTCATGGGTTTCATGAGAAAGATATTTTATTTGTTAGTGGCTCCCATTGAGAGCCTTAGGATTTAACATTAGGGTCAAAGAGTAAATCTCATGTATGAAGAGCTCTTCTTGAGCATGTGTCAAATGTATATGTGTCAATAGAATTGTCAAATAGCCCTCCAATGATAAGCCCAAGTCCTCCTCTTCATGTCGGCTTCAAATAGGAGTAAACAAACTTATGTCAACTCACAGTTTGAAGACACACCCATTCGTTTCACATGTCACCTTATTATATAGTCGAACTACTATATATACAAGGCTATAGTCATCGAAGAAGGGACATTTCAAATTTTTGGATCTCTGAGATTTTCAGAGGTAACAGAAGTACAAATGTCTGATATTTTTTGGAGGCAGCAGTAAATTCGGATATCTGAGATTTTCAGAGGCAATAATAAGTTCATATGTATCACAGGAAGGAACTCAAATGGAGAAGGGACAACGAGGTTCCACTGTCAAGGGAATTTGGATCCCTCTTATGATCATAGTGACAGCGAGGGAGAATGCTCTTTGTATAGACCACATTTCAGTGTCCTTGAAGTAGTCATAGTTTTCTATCATAAAGAACCTACAATTCAGGAATATGCCATAGTAATTCGGTATATCTCACAGCAAAGAAGCATTTTTTGCCTCTCAGGAAGAGGATCACTGTTATGTAACTAGGCCTTGGTCATATTGTATTGAAGAAGGTCTTAGTACTATCTCAGGCATAAGGATTCAATTCTACTATTGAAGAAGAGCTCCATTACAAAGATCTCAGTTTGATATATACAGTGATCTCATACGATACAAGATTTGAAGTAGAATAAACCAAGAGAGAGTAATTGATAAGGTGGAAGAGGACTTATGGCTTGGTCATGGAGTGGCTAATAGGTCAAGGGTCTTGGTCTTGGTATTCCTCAATTGGAATCTCTATAAGAAGAATTTGTGTGGATTTTCCTCTCAAAGAGTGAGAGGTTTTGGCCCAGGCTCATAGCCTACATGTTGTGTCTCTTGTCTATTTATGTTCATGCATTGGTTATTGTTTGACGAATAAGAACACTAATAATCTAACAAGAAGAAGATCATAATCTAAATAAGTAAAAATCATTCACAGGTAGTCACTAATAGAAGAGAAATCACCTAACACTAATGCCCTAGATTTCTCAACAACCTTGGGTAAAAGCCCTAAGATTATGGTCTCTAAGGTTACCATTTAAGAAAAATTAACATGGGGGGGCAATCATAGATCGGAAGTACATGCAAGGGAAGAGTAACAAAGCTCAATCCCCTTGGAATTTCCTCACCATGGTTAATCTGAGGTTTACTTCCAAGTGACTCCCAAGTACCTTTTGGCACCATTTTTAATACGTGTAAATCACTCTACCGTAACCAATGATGTGGGGTCGATCACTCCACTGGGCCCAATATGATCTCGTGCTTAATTCTTTGTAAGGGGAGCTTCCCAGAGCCAAATTTCAATAAATGGATTTACTCCCTATCGCAAGATTCTAATGTTTGTTTGTAGCTTTGGAAAGTTAACTCACTTCCCTATTCCAAAGCCATACAACTTGATCTAATATAGGTGGAAAAGATCCCTAAAATAATAAAATTTCTAAATTGATTTTATTAGCGATGTTTTTTAAATCTATTACTTACTCAATGGGTAAATGGACGTGAAATGGATGGGTTATGACCTAACTCAATTTTAATGCAATCAAACATGATATTGTGAGCTTTTCATTTCGATGAATTCTAGCTAAAGTAAGGAGAGAGGTTCTTCTTTAAAATATTAACTCCACAATGCACCACTTATAATTTTCTAATGCAATTCAAATCCCTAAGTGCCAAACCATGCAATTTAATCTATGCACAATTTTCTTGAAAACTATTCAAATGTAATCTATGCACAATTTCCATTCATATGATGAAAATGAGAATTCGAACTATGCAAATGTGATCTATGCAAGAGAATTCTTCAAAAAAAACACAAGATTATTCAAAACCAGTGAAAGAATAATGATATTATTTTCCTTCACCAAAGTAACTAAAGAACCAATCGAGTGTAAGTAAAGGAAATTGGGTGAAAATTCCAAAGATAAAAAGTGATAACCCTCAAAGGTGATTAACACTTAGACACAATTTAGCAATTGAACGGGGGTGGGCGGGGGGGGGGATTTTGCAAAAATAAAAGCAAAAGCATGCAAAAAATGTTAAGAAACTGAGACAAACCTCTGAGTAATGAGCAAAGGTATCAAATTAAGAATTTCTCAAAACAAAAATTCAAAAATACTCAAAGTGACGGAGACTCTCTGAAGGTGTAAACAAGTGTAATCAATCATAAAAAATAAAAATTCATAGACTTAATGAAAGCAAAAGTCAAATTTTCAAAACTTTCAGGTATGTGCACAGGAAATAGTTTAATCCAGTGGGCATACACGTTGTTGCTAAGGGCTAAGTGTGCAAAATTACGCTCTGTGCCTAAATATAAAGTGTGCACAGCCGGAAAATTTTAGTAAGAACAAAAACAAGCCAAATAAATGATAAAATACAAACTTTCAATTATTTTCAAACACTCAAAAGAGGGCTATGCCAAAAAGGACCAAAATTCAAAACAAGGAAATGATGGAGAACGAGACGTTCCCCAATATGGTCGCCAATTTTGTTAGGCGGGCTAATCCTTCTTGTAGAGAAGATGGATCTCCTTAATCTCAAACAAAATCTAGTAACAAACAAGAAAAGAATTGCTACCTTTCCTTAGCTTATGATTGATTGAAACAAGTAATATGTGAGGAATCACTTACTCGTTTAATGAAGTGCATGTCGAAGTACTTTTAGTGCCTTCCACAGTTAGATTCTCCTTGATTATTTAAACATTGTTCCAATTCTTTCCAGATATTCTCCATGATGTTTCCACAGCATAGATAGAAACATACAAAGGATCAAATCATCTAGTATATAGAATGAAAGATAAATGAAATACTTAACTCAGCACACATCATAAATTGAATAAATAACCAGTCATAACCTATGTGAGTGATCAAGGAATCTCACAAATGATATCAGAATAGAGATGATTAGGAAAGAACAGTTTCTTTTTATTGAATAAAAAGGAGAACAAACTGACAACCTCATTTCCTTGATGTTACAAGTCTCTTCCCATGATCTCCAACCTTCTCCTTGGATGAAAATCCTCCTAGCCCTATTTCTGCAGCATAATCCTACCTTCAAATGGTCCTGTCCAATCCTATGGCATGTTTTTCATTTATAGGCCAAGAGGAGGAGGTTTGGGATCCTCTTCCTGAGCAATGGGATCCACAAAGAGAGGGAAATAGCTCCATAATGGGAGGGATCAGGCTTGAGTAAGCATCAATTCGAAGTTATTAGTTGGGAAATATTCAACTAACAAAGCTTCTATACTCTAATTTTTATTTTTTACTTGCGTTGAGTCATGTGCGTAGGCCACAGTGTAAGACAGAGCGCACTTTTGCGCAGCTTCCAATGGTCTATTTTGCCTATGCGCAGAAAACTAGGGAACTGATCAAGGAGATAAAAATGGGTTTTTGAGCCTTGAGATCCAAGAATTTCATTCTCTGTGGGTTTTTTTAGGTTCTAGCCTTACAGGGGGATGTCTTGGAACACTTTAATGGATAGCAAAAGATCCAAACTGATGGTCATTTGCCTAATGTGATAAAATGATGTCTAACACACCTACCTTGTGGAGAAGTTGCATATAGATGTCCAATAATTGTCTATTACTAAATTTTTAGGATAGAATCAATTTGTTTTGTTGTGAAGAACAAGGTAGGATAGAGTAGAAAAAGGTAGGAATTCGAAAGGTCATGATGAAGTCCAAGTGCCATGGGTAGACCAAAAGTCACCATCTTTTCTATAAATACACCCTCATTGAACACTATAAAGGACTTTTAGCTTTGGACTTTATTCTGGAGCATATTGTTTTGATAACTTATGATCTTTTAGTGAATGAAAAAAGTGTGAGAATCTCGTAACCCAAATCCCTACTGCAACAATCAGATGTTATTTCTCCTACTTACTAATTTTCTTACAAGTTACTTACAATATTACACAGTAAACATTGAATTAAATACAATTGTAGCCTTCACAACATAAATAATATGTGGAAACAAGAACTAAGCTAGAAGAAATAACACACACACAAGTGACACTGTTGTTTTTGGACAAATGTCCCCGGAAAAATGTGGGGAAACCAATTAAACAGCTGAGGGTTTGTATTATTATGCAATAGTTCCTTACTACAATCTTTGGATGCCTTACTGGCTAGCTGATACAGATAATCTGACTAGTAGAGAAATTAGTGAGAAATACCTCACGTATCACGGGAGATCTTACACTAATCCAGTCACTAAATATCAAGCCCCACAATGCCTCTACATCAACCTATCCAGTCTAGCGTCACAAGTACTAGGATCCCTGTCACCCTTCTTGTTGGTCAATTTTCTTCTAGAACTTTGACTCTCTGCCCTTTAGGTCTCATGCCATGGCTTTTGGTTTTAGAACTCAACTCTCCTACAAATTTTGAATCTCCTCTTGGGCTTTATGTTGCATCAGCATAGCTCTACATTGCTAAGCATGGCTTTGCGTTTCCTCTTCTGGATCTCTCTCTACCTCCTCTTCAATGTATCCTTGGATCAGGAAACTCTCTAACCAAAAAACTATCTCTGCCCCTCACTACAAGAAATGTCCTTGATGACCTCTCCAGCAGCTATTGCGTTGCTTTCTTGAGAATATCGATCGCTGACCTCTCACTCGATGTGTTTTCCAAATGCCCATCAAGCCTCTTCTTATAATCCTCTCTTTGATCAATCAATGGCTCAGATCATTTTGACTTGATCCTCGTCTTCTTTTAGAAGTTTCATACCCATTTTAATTAATACCCTTTAATTATTTTAATTTCCTAAGTTTAGACTTAGGCGTCCATTAAAAATAATTAATTATTTTAACAAAATTGTCTCTGGGTGGAATTTTCCAAAACGATTTATGTGTATTCTGGAATACATGTGTCCTAGCCTCCCTATAAATTTTGAGGCTTAGAGCACATCCAATGCTACCTTAAATCAACACTCCCTCTTAGCGAGGAATGTGTTCTAGTAATGCAACCTACTGAAGCATCACCCTGACTTTGTAACATCTCCCTCTGCGCTGCTGATGTCTGACATCATTGGCCACCAACTACTGCGCAAATGCTACATCCGTTTTGTTTTTGACTCTGCATGTTGCTTCCAACTGCATCTACACTACAACTCTACCCCAACTGTTGTTTCTCCCTTCTGCAACAATTGCGATGGAAAAACATCCAAAACACTGAACCAACTATGTTTAGTATGATGCATCCGTCATCTGAGTTCTGACTATTGTTGACCTATGCATTGTCACTGAAGTCTCTACGCTACTGTTGACTCTGCTCTGTGCCAACTATACTGCTACTAATGCTAGCTTTGCATTGCTCAGTATCTGGCTACTACTAGCCACTGCATCTGTCACTTTGGCACCTCACTGCACCACCTAACATTAGTCCATCCTTCTACTACTGACTATGGGCTCTTGTAGTAAGGTCTTGATCCAAGAGGTGGAATCCTCAAGGATCCTGCCCATCTATGGTTCTTTCGAACTATAGTACTATAAAACCCCACCTCTCACCTAAAGGTATCTAAGAAATCATGTAAAAATCCTCCTCCTCAATCTTTGCGGTTGTAGCCTGTGAATCATGTTTCTCGTCCTTGTCCTTCTTCTTGAGAGGACACGACATACTGTAGTGACCAAATTCACCACAATTGAAACATTTGATCTTTGAGACATCCTTTTTCAACCTTTGCTTCTCTTGTTTCCCCTTTGATGCAAGGGATGTATTCTCCTCCTCCTCCTTGGGCTTCATCCCATTGTTGTTGTTTCCATCAAATTTGCACTTCACCGAGTCTCGCCTCATCTCTTCCTGTTGAAAAGAGACCCACATCCCTTCCCAATCTGACAATTTCTCCCTACCCAGGATACTCTAGACAAATACTCTCCATTCTTCTGAGACTGTATTCAAGACCAACCTCACCATCTCTATAGGCTAAGATGATGACCCTATACCTATCGACTGATCTCAGACTTCCTAAAGCTTCGATAAGAATGGATTAATGTGTTCCCCCTTCTGCATCCTCACAGATCTCATTTTCTCCTCCAAGTACATCTTTTGTTGCTCAGAATATCCTTGATACAACATAGCCAAGGCATCCCACATCTCTTTGGTTGCCCCTTTTCCAGTAATGTGACATACAGCGTGATCCCTCACTCCATCGAGGATCAACCGCTTGGCCTTTGCCATCTCATCCTTGTATTTCTTGAGTGGATCTGCATCGACAAGTTCAGCTACCACACTATTGACATAGGCTTTGAGATTATCCTCATCTAGAAGGAAGGAGATCCTAGCCTTCAAGATCGTATAGTTGGATGCTCTGTTCTATCGATCTTGATCTCTCATCCCATTGGTTGTCATCTCTTCCAACAAAAATTTGAATTTCCCCCTCTCTCCTCTGCACAGCTACTAGGATGGCCTACGCACTCCCTGCTAGAGTTACTAGATCTACTCCACACTATTGTTTCTCAACAACTAAGAAATATAATTCCTTGGCTCGGAATTCACTGAGGAAGAAACTCCCTCAAAAGGTGTCTTCTTCTTTCTTCTCGCGTTTTTCTGCCCTAGCAACTGCACCAGAAAATTGTGTCTCACCTAAATAATGCTCAAAGTTGGATCTGTTGTTCCGTTGCTCCCTTCTGCCACTGATAAATCATGAAATGGAAATCTTACCTCTCTATCAACTCACTCAGAGAGAGATTTTCCTCGAGAATCTTGCCCTCCTGGCTTGGGTTTCATAATCCCTCTAGGGATTCGATCTGCTACCTACGCAACATTTCGATCTCCCTCCTTCTCTTCAACGTTGGGCTCTTTCGGTTTGCTCTCGCTTCACCTGCGCTCTGATACCATGTGAGAATTTAGTGACCCAAATCCCTACACAGTAAACATCAAAATAAATACAACTCCAATTTTCACAACATAAATAATATGTGGAAACAAGAACTGAGAAAGAAGAAATAACACACACATAAGTGACACAGTTGTTTTTGGACAAATGTCCCCGTAAAAACCCAATGTGGAAAAATTGGTGCAGCAGCTGAGGGTTTGTATTATTATGGAGTAGTTTCTGAATACAATATTTGGAGGCCTTATTGGATATCCCATATAGAGAATCTGACTGGCAGAGAAATTAGTGAGAAGTACCTCACACTATCACTAGAGATCTAACATTGATCTAGCCACTAAATGGCAAGCCCCACAATGCGTTTGTGTCAGCCTATGCAATCTAGTGTCACAACTACTAGGCTCTCTGTCACCCTTCTTACTAGTCGATTTGCTTCTGTAACTTCGACTCTCTGCCCTTCCGATCTCACACCTCCAACTTCTGGCTCTAGCACTTAACTCTCCAGAAAATTTTGAATCTCCTCTTAGGCTCTGCGCTACCTCAGTGTGGCTCTACGCTGCCTCTTCTAGATCTCTATCTTCCTCCTCTGCAATGTACCTCTGGATCAGGAAACTCTCCAACCGAAAAACTATCTATGCCCCTCACTGCAAGAAATATCCTCGATGACCTCTCCAGCAACTGTTGCGCTTCCCTCTTGAGAAAATTGATCTTTGATCTCTCATTCGGTGTGTTTTCCAAATTCCCATCAAGCCTCTTCTTATAATCATCTCATTGATCAATCAATGGCCTAGATTAGATTCTAATCAATGGCTCAGATCATTTTAACTTGATCTTCGTCTTCTTATTGAAGTTTCAGACCTAGTTTAATTAATGCACTTTAATTATTTTAATTCCCTAAGGTTAGACTTAGGCATTCATTAAAAATAATTAATTATTTTGATAAAATTTCCTTCAAGTGGAATTTCCAAAAACAATTTCTGGGTAATCTGGAATACATGTGCCCTAGCCTCCCTACAAATTTTGAGTCTTAGAGAACATCTGATGCTACCAAAAATCAATAAGGATTAATGGTATATTTCCACAGTTGATTTAGATGAAGACTTTGTATGTTGGTGCCATGAATATTATCAGCTTAATGAATTGAAAGTTCCTATGAGCTTTGGTGTACGGTCTCATCATGTGTCTTTTGGTGTTGTGGCTTTCCTTTGCAACACATTGATGGTACATGATATGTTGACCTTATGTTTATGTTGATAAATTGTTTTATTCCTATTGGCATAGTATCATTATGAATTGTGCACTCATTTGTGGTTTCAATGGTTAACAATCACAAACTCATTCTTGGTTGCTAAACTTATTTCTTATTTATGCATGGTATTATTTAAAATCTTGCTAACAATGCTTTTCTTAGGATTCATGCTTTGAATTTTTTTTGTTGCTATTTTTGGTATATGTTTTATTAGGCGTTCACCAATTATTTAGTTGTGTTTGTTGAATTTTATGTGTTCCTCTTAACCGATACTCCCTTTCCTGTCTGAACCAAACTTCAACCAATGTGATGGCATTCGTGCCTACATACCAGATGAGATCCCTAAACCAAACAGTTTGATTGTGATTCTACACCAAGGAGATCCCCTAGCTGTTGGAAGTAAATTCCAACCCGTCAATAAGGTCAGAGATGTTAGCTCCCATATATTGGTCTATGCACAGTATACCCCAGTTGGCATCATTCCCAAAAGTTGTGCTTGTTTGGAATACCGCTCTTAGTCTGGCCAATGGGTTGAGACAGTGATTAGAGGTGTACAACCCAAGCTGATTACGATGTAGGTGTTCCACCACATGACTCTTAAGGGTCATTGTTGGGAATATTAGTGGGAAATAATATGGGTTGATATGTGCTCCCCTATGTAATGACTCATATTCCGCGACAAAGGGTGGAGGATGTTCGCCCCCCTATGAGATGACTTGGGGTGAGAGTGTCCAATAGGACCTTCCCCACATTCATAGACATGAGGAGAGAGTTTCTAGCAGGACCTTCCTCATTGTCATTTTAGGTTGATATATGCTCCTCGATGTGGTTTCAGGTTGATATGTGCTCCCTAATGATAAGCCCTTTGATGTTTCCCAGGTGGTATCATTGGGATCCCCAATGGCAATGATTTTGGCTAGTAGCAGTGGCTTCCTGATGAATAGAGGGTGGTAGCTTAGGCTCCCCTCTTATGCCAAATTCTTCTTCTTTTAGATTCAATAATGTTCAGCATAAGAGAAGAGACATTCAAGAGATAAGCATAGATGAGTTGAGATGAGCAATGATGATATTTGATGATGAAATACTTGAAATTGGATATGATTTGATGACATGATACTTGTGATGATTGCATGATGCAGTTGGAATTTCTCCCTCACTGAGAGGGATCATTAATTTTGCATCTCAGTGACAAATTCCAACCATGGGATGAGATTCCTCTTTTCGATAGGACCAATTTTGGCTATTGAAGCACTCAATTTGGATAAGGGAAAGTGTATTTTTGAAGAAAAGCCCACATGTGCACATTTGATCAGGTCAGTCTTAACAAGAAAATGGACACCCTTAGAAGCCTATAAATACAAGTGACCTAAAGCTCATTTTGATATCACCAAGCATCTTCTTCTTATATTCTCCATTGATTGTTTCACACGAGTCTGAGGTTGGATCAAGGAAATTGGTTCGTACATGTTAGGACTCCATATTGTCTACTTTGACCTCATATTTTGTTATGATATTACCCTTTTTTAGCCCATAAGTAGAAACCCTTGATATCATTTTTGATCTCATTATTCCAAGGTATGAAGTAACTCTCCTCATTTGCTATATGTTTAATTATTCAACACATATTCATGTTATCTTTACAATTAATCTTTGGAAATTGGCTAATTCGCTGACAATTGATTGGAACTGTTCAAAGTCCACAGAATCGTAATTCACAGTTGCTGCAACACCAGAAATAGCAACTGTGCAGTTGCTACAACACCAGAAACACCAACTGACTAAAGCAGGAAAAGTCTTAATTTGCAAAGGATGAAACAGTAACCGCCTGAAGCTGGAAAAACTATGCTTGGCCAATGATGATATAGCACGATCAACCAAACTTAGTCGCAGATGCGGGAACACCAGGAACAGCATGAAGAGCTTTAAGGAACAATTGAGATTTACCAAATCAACAACAAAAGCGGAATAGCCAAGGATAGCACAAGGACCCTGAGGAGATAGATATAATCAGATAAAGATTGCACCCCAGGATCAGGACAAAACCACTTTTACTAGCCCTTGGGGGACCTTTGCTTATAGGGTTCTTCCATTTGGGCTATGTAATGCCCCAACAACATTTCAAAGAGTGGTGATAGGGATCGTTTCTGATATGATAAATGATTCCTTAGAAATATTCATGGACGACTTTACTCCTTATGGCACAACCTTTGAGGATGCCCTACAAAACCTTGAAAAAGTACTTAAGCAATGTATAGAAGCACATCTTGCCTTAAGTACTGAAAAATTCCATATGATGATGAATGAAGGTATTGTATTGGGTCACTTCGTTTCATTTTTAGGAATTCAAGTCGATCCAGCTAAAATACAGGTAATTTTGACCCTCCCTATCCCCAAAACCCAAACTGATGTGAGAAGTTTCTTAGGACATGCCGCGTATTATAGAAGATTTATCAAGAACTTTTCTACGACAGCTTCTCCTCTGTTTGTGTTACTAACGAAAAATGTTGAATTTAAGTGGAATGATGATTGTGAAAAAGCATTCGATGAACTTAAACATCAATTGTCTACAGCTCCCATTTTGAGAGGACCTGATTGGGCACTCCCCTTTCATATATCCTCTGATGCTTCAGACACTGCCATTGGGGATGTCCTGGGACAGGAAGAAAACAGTCTTCCCTATGCCATTTATTTTATTAGTAAAAACATGACTCCCGCAGAACTTAATTATACAGTTACTGAGAAAGAATTCCTAGCAGTTATTTATGTTATCAATAAATTTCGGCATTACATTACTGGTTATACAACTTTTGTGCATACTGACCACTCGGCCATTAAATACTTAATGAAAAAATCAGTTACAAATGCTCGAGTCACTAGATGGTTACTGTTATTACAAGAATTTGATATCACAATTGTAGATCGACCAGGAAAAGAAAATGTAGTTGCTAATTTCCTTTCTCGGTTAAAAACTAATGAAAATATTCCAGTAGATGATTCTTTTCCCGATGAGTATTTATTTGCAGTATCTACTCAATCACCTTGGTATGCAGACATTGCTAACTACTTAGCTGCAGGAAAATTACCATCACACCTATCGCATAAAGAAAAAAGGAAAATTATTCATCAGAGCGCTAGGTACAGCTGGATAAGTGGTTGTCTGTTTCACACAGGACTCGATCAGGAGATCCGGAGATGCATTGGGGAAGATCAAATTTATGATGTACTGAAAGCTTGCCACGATGGCCCTTGTGGAGGACATTTCGCAGACAAAAGGATGGGATACTACTGACCCTCAATCTTCAAATATGCAAAGAAATATGTCAGGGCCTGTGATAGATGTCAAAGAATGGGCCAGCCTAATCACAGGGATGAAATGCCACTCAATCCCCACACAGCCAGGTTGCAACAGCTTCAGGAGCTAGATGAGAAAAGATTGGATGCCATCCATCAAACAACCATGATTCAGCAACAAAGAACTAGATGGCATGACAAAACTATTAAGCAGAAGCAGTTCCAGAAAGGTAACTGGGCTTTACTGTATGACTCCCGTTTCGAGAATTTCCAAGGTAAATTAAGAACAAGGTGGCTAGGACCTTATGAAATAGATGTTGTTTTTCCAAATGGAACAATCAGATTCTTAACGATTGATGATAATAGAACACCGTTATTAGTGAATGGGTACTGACTTCGTCCGTATCAACGACCTATTTCTAAAGAGGATTTCAAAGCTACCTGCATGGCAGAATTACATTATGTTTTTTTGGGGGAACCTGCTGCCCCACAAGGCACTTAAATTTCTGTTCATTTTTTTATTTTTAGATTAGATTTCTTAACTAATAATCCCTGCCAAGGGTTGCCATGTTACAATTAATTGTTTTTCACATCTTACTTTCAGAGGATGGCTGAGAATAAAAATTCTAAAAGAATCACTTTGCAGCTTGGGAACGTTTTTCGGACCATAAATCAAGTTTTACATCATTTCCTGTTGCTGCAACACCATTCCCTGTTACTGCAACACCATTCCCCGTTGCTGCAACACCATTTTCTGTCAATATGACACCATTTCCCTGTTGCTGCAACACCACTTTCCGTCAATATGACACCATT
Source organism: Pinus taeda (assembly GCA_000404065.3). Taxonomy (NCBI): domain Eukaryota; kingdom Viridiplantae; phylum Streptophyta; class Pinopsida; order Pinales; family Pinaceae; genus Pinus; species Pinus taeda. The sequence continues at coordinate 4,059 of APFE030735823.1, read as the reverse complement.
TCCCCGTTGCTGCAACACCACTTTCCGTCAATACGAAATCATTTTTGCGTTTCCGCAACACCACTTCCCGCGGCTGCAGCACGAGCTTATGTTCCGGCAACATCACCTTTTCAATACTGAAATACCAGTTCCAGCACTTAATGAATTATCATCCTGATGGAACATACTCTGCTTCATTAAAGGGACCAGCCAGGCACTCTAATAATTACACGTCGTCACTACTACTTCCTGTCAGATCGCTTGTGTTTTCACGATTGAAAACCCGTCGAAATTATGATTAAGCCAGCAGAAGACAAGATAAGACTTTTTTCGTGTGACTAAAGTTAAAAGTAAAGGTACGCATGTTTAAATGTGAATATTAAATTATAGTTAATGCGGAGATGTGATACGACTACCGGAATCATTATACTACCAATCAAATCATTCAACCGTAGATTTGGGGGGATTACCAAAATATCGTAATTATTCCATAACACGTCAATTGCCGCCACCCTTACTCCTCGCGGTAATATCTAAAACTCACCTCACCATGGCATATCCTCATTTGTAATGGTTTTCTCTGTCTCAAACTCGGTAACTAGGCTCTGCATTGTGTATTTTCGTCGGGTCAGCAGCTATGGGGGGAAATCTGATCACATATGAACATGGCACAACAGCGCTACTGGAATTCTACCCCGAGGTTTACCAAATTTTCCTACAAGCAGGATGGGTAGACTACTTTAGAAGACTCTCGGATTTCAACACACAGCAGGTATTGGAGTTCGCATGCAACTTAAGAGAAGGCTTTTCTACAGTCCAAGGAGTACATATTCCGGTAACAGAGGAGGACGTAGCCCAAGTTTCCAGCTTACCGACCAATGGTACATGCTGGTTTAGTAGGAAACATGTGATTCTGAATGCGCAGCAAGGCTTCTTCCTACCAGGCGAGCAAGTCGAAGCCAAAGGCAGAGGGGTCGCACTTCAGTCATTACCTCCACCATGGCCAAAGGTCGCGGAGTTTGTCAAGAAGTATTTAACTTGCGAAGGTCATTACCAAGTAATTTATCAACATGACTTCGTTTTGTTAAATCACTTGAGGCATCGTCAATTGATAAATATGCCTTATTATCTATTGGGTTGTCTGAAAAATATGTCACTTTATACTGGAAAAGCAAAGCATCCAGCCCTTTCCTTGAAACACCACCGTTTAGCCCAACTCCTAATAAATAGAGGCTTTGCTCTAAATCATCCATCCCCTGTCATTAATCCTCCCCAACAAATAGAAGAAAATCCTTAGCAGGAAGAGGAAATTCCCCAACAACCAGAGCAAATACCCCAGGAAATTCCAGAGAAAATGCCCCAGGAAATTCCCCAACAACCAGAGCAAATACCCCAGAGAATTCCCCAGCAATTAGCAGCAGAAACACCCCTGCAGAGGACCCCATCTCCCAATGAAGCTCAACCATCTACCCCCATGCTTCATATTTCCACTGATGACTCTGATGATAACACCCCCATAATTTTTCTTAAAAGGAAAAAGCAGCAGAAAACTGAAACTCCACCAAAAAGGAGAAGAACCAAGGCTTCGATCAAAGCAGCTGCTATTCTCGATAGTCCCCCCAGTCTAAAGGAAAGTGACCGAAAAAGAAAAATTACTTATTTTCCTACCTCCTTAAAGAGGCAGCGAAAACGGTCGACTGCAGCAGTTAAACCCACCAGCCCTGTGATCCTCAGCTCTCCACCCATCACCCTAACACCCCACATTCCAATCATCCCAGAGCAGTCCCTTTCCTCACCCTCTGGGGCTGAGATGCAGAGCATTGACAGTTTTGTGACATCATTTTCTAAGGCAGCTGCTACATAAGAACCAGCTGCCGAAAAATCTAAAGAAGACACCCAAGGTGATATTGGGCAAGTGGTTGTCACACAAGAACCAGCCACTAACCCAATAGGTGACACACAAGAACCACCTGTTGGGGATGCCAATGACCAAATGGATGCGGAACAACAATCCCTTCCTCCGTTAGAGCCTACAGATACACAAGCTTTGCCTACCATAGTCTCCCTGCAGGAAGAAATTGAGTTTTTAAAATCTCAAATTAAGGATTATCAGCAGGAGATAATAATGGTTAAGGAAGCCTATCATAATGAATATAATCTCCACTTCTTAGCATGGGTAGTGTCTGTAACAGAAAAGAGTCAATACAATGAGTATATGTGTAGTGAGTTTGGTGAACTGTACACTCAAGCAGGATATAAGGTAGTCCAGGTTCCAATGACCGAAGCCAATCCACAACCCTCTGCTACTGGAACCAAAACAGAGCAACCTGCTGCTGTAGTCAAAACATAACACCCTGCTACTATTATTAAAACAGAACAACCTGCTGTTACACAAGAACCAACAGGAATGGCAGCAGAAGAAATGCAACAACCTGCTGTTACACAAGAACCAGCAGGAGTTGCAGGAGAAACGCAACAACCTGCTGCCACACAAGAACCAGCAGGAGTTGCAGGAGCAGAAATAGGACAACCTGCTGTTACACAAGAACCAGCAGGAGTTGCAGGAGCAGAGAAAGAACAACCCGCTGTCACACAAGAACCAGCAGGTTTTCTAAGAATTGTAAAAGGAGAAACAGAGCAGCCTGCTGTCACACAAGAACCAGCAGGTTTTTCAAGAGTTGTGGAGGAAGACATAGAACCACCGCGGGCCACCCAAACTACTACAGAACAGAGATCCTTTTCTGACGCTTATGCACAGACTAAACCCCCCTGTGTCAGTGATGCTTATGCACAGAATGAACCCCCTGTGTCAGTGACGCTTATGCACAGACTGAACCCCCCTGTGTCAGTGACGCTTATGCACAGAATGAACCCCCCTGTGTCAGTGATGCTCACACGGAGACCTCTAGTTTTCAACAACTAAAGGACACATGGAGAACAGAATATGAGCTTTCACAAGGGAAGGCATTCCAACAGCAAAAGTCGACCTGGTTCAGCTATGCAGAAATTGGGATGCACTGGAACAGTCTCGAGCTTAACATAAAGAAAATAAGGAGGTAAAAGCTAGGTTGTCCTGTGCCTTCGTTCTGGTTCAGAGGGTACTGGCTACAAGAAAACCCTCTTTCAACTATGCAGTATTCTTGAGAGAACGGTTGGCGTTCTTGCAAATAAAAGCAATTAGAGATGGAAGACCATACCAAGTTGATACACCTGATCGATTTATTGAAACATTCAAAGAAGCACCACATAATGATCAAAACTTGCTCTGTGAACTCTATCTTCACAATGAGGCCATGCCTGAAGATAGAGCGATGAATATACTCCCTATTGTTGGTGATATCCAAATAAGAGCCTTCATCTCTTTTCTAGCTAATCAATTGACTTGGAAAAATGCCTATATGTTAGCAGAGCATAATGAGCACAACTGCCTCCTTTGGATCCGAAATGAACCACAGAATGCAGCTACCTTCATTGCACAACATCGGAAAAATATAAGTAATCCAGAGTTGGCTGATCATATGAAGAAGCTACAGGCAGCGGTCTTGCAGGACTGTCAGCATTATGTAAAAACAAAAGGGGCACTGGCCATCGAAGCAAACAAGTTATTTTGGGAACATCGTCCCAAAGAGAGACAAGAATATCATCCTTACAATCCCCTCAATCTTCAAGTAGAAATTTAACGCATACCTTATTATGTCAAATGTATGGAAAACTGTGCTGAGAGGTGGATTGGCTACCATTTTCATTTCCCTCTCTTGTGGTTACCTGGTCAGCAATATAAGGCTCATTACAAACTGACCAAAAATGAGTAGGTAGCAGTATGGCAGCAATTACAGAGTGTCCAGGGATTCAGAAGCAGGTCTGATAAAACCTTCTTTAGCTACTGTATCAACAACTTACACTGTTCATCCCAGTACTCCGACTCAGATTCAGAGTAAACATTGCATGAGGGCATGCAACCCTTTCAGTTGGGGGGGATGTTAGGACTCCATATTGTCTACTTTTGACCTCATATTTTGTTATGATATTACCCTTTTTAGCCCATAAATAGAAACCCTTGATATCATTTTTGACCTCATC
>APFE030735819.1:0-17202 GCA_000404065.3 Pinus taeda | reverse complement strand
CCTCCTTAGATAAGGAGTCAATTACTTTGTTTCTTTCCCTTAAAATGTGGCAACGAGCGATAACATCAAAAAATTGCTTTAACAATTTTATCTCCTCCAATATGGGATTGAGTGTGTGCATGTGGCATCTATTAGTTTCGTTGAACCAATTAATAACAATTTTTGAATCCCCAAATATCTGAATTCAACGAACTTCCATTTTGATGGCAAACAACATAAGCAATTTTAGACTCATAAGTTCAACAAAATTATTAGTGCCTTGTCTCAGTCCACTTTTCATCATAAAATAATGGTTTTGTGACAAGTGTAGAACAATCTCGCCCCCACAAGCTCCTTCGACAAAAGATATGCCATCAAAATATGCCTAGGGAAATGATAAATCGATGGATTCCTCTGAGATGATTCGTGAGTGAGGTGGAGAGTCAAAATCAGAAACCAAGGAAAAAATAGCTAAAGTATGAGCAACAACCTTATCTGGACTTGATGTCTTGTCTTGAAAGACCTCTGCATTTCCTACAAGCCAAATTCCCTAGGAAATTAGTAGGGGAAGACATCTGATATTCTTTGGGTTAACAAAGTTCCACCAATTCTTCCACGCATGCAAATATGAATCACCCTGCCATTAAAATGTAATACCCAAAGAAGTTCGAACAAAAGACCATACTGCTAGAGCAAAAGGGCAAAGAAGGAAGATGTGTCTTACAAATTCCTCTGAGTTTTTACATAAGGAACCTACCTCGGTCCTATGATGTCTCACTTGATTAGATAGTCCCCTGTAGGAACTCAGTTTTCCAAAATGCACCATTGGAAAAGGCGAGCTTTTGTAGGACATTCTAATTTCAATCACTTTTTCCACTACCATGAGAGATTTGCAAGTTTCCTATCCTCAATGAGGAAGACCAGATGGGGCACACGCCAAAACCAAAAAATCTTCTCTATCCCTTATATGAACATGACAAAATTTAAACTTGTTGTATATCGATGACATTGATCAGCACAATCCTTCAGAAAGTGAAGTTTTTAAATAAAGTACCATCCCTAATCCCAAATTGATGTACTATCAAAATTCACTATCTGAACCAAAGTGTGCCTCCCATATGCCAGAAAAACAATTAATAAACTCCAAAGAAAAGTAATAACTTGTGCCACTTCCAATCCATAAAAATTAAAATGTAATTTAAAAATATAAAATAAAAATGATATCAATTTAAGATTATAAAGTTAAGTTTTCTTTATAAAAATTTAGATGCACTATAACTATAAATGATTTACCAATTTTAATGATGATTTACATAGAATATAAATATTAGTTATTAGAAATAATTTTAGGTTTTAAGTCCAATTTTCAATTTTAAATTCCGCCACAAATATATCATCTTTGATCATTTTAGACTTTTAGTATAGATTATACATGTGTAAATACATTTAAAAAATAGAATTATTTATCATTTGTGAATTTTGATTATGAAGTTTTTGGTATATAAAAGATAAAATAAGTATATAAAATAAAATATATTTTTTCATAAAATCGAATTAAATAATATACTTATAAATATTATGGCTGAAGATATATTTATGGATATTATTAATTCGTAAATAAGCTTTCTTACAATACCATGGACCAATACCATGACTTATTAATACCACATGCTCAAAAAGCATAACTTATTTCACAATCAAAATATTTTATAACAATATAACAAGATTCTTAATCATGGATATTTACCTTCACTTTGTCATTGATATTATGAACTTGTGAATAGGCTTTGTTACAATAGCATGAGCTAATACCATGGCTTATCAATACCACATGCCAAAAAATGATAACTTATTTTACAATCAAAATATTTTATAACAATATGACAAGATTCTTACACACCCACTTTACCATGGATATTATTATGTGTAAATAGGCTTTCTTACAATACCATGGGCCAATGCCCTAACTTATTCATACCAAATGCCAGAAAACCACAACTTATTTCACAATAAAATATTTTATTTTAATTTAATTTTATAACATTTTTTAATTGAAGCTAAGAGGAAAAAGGGTAAATTAGTTTTGAGATATATCTAAACCCTCTATCCTTTGGACTACTAAAAATATCCCATAGAAATTAAATTAAGGTTTTAATCAAATTAAAAATGAGAATACTTTTATATTTAAAGATGTGAAATTTATATAATACAAATAGTATTAGTAAGAACCAACATAGATCCATTTTAAGTAAGTGTCCAAGTGATGACAACAAGCAAAGTGAAGGGAAGAGGGGGGAGGCCGAGAGAGAAGGAGATAGTGACAAAGCTAGAGAGAGAGAGAGTGATGGGGGAGACGAAGAGAGGGAGGTGGGGAGAGAGAGAGAAAAAAAAAAAGACATAGAGAGATATATGTGGAGCGAGCGAGAAAAAAAGAGACATAAAGAGATATATGTGGAGAGAAAGATGGAGTTACAAGAAAGAAAGAGAAATGTCTCATCATAAAGCTAACCATTATACCTTATTCGAAGTTGGAATTTCAAAACAAAAGTATTTGTCAAATTTGATATTTTCACACATCTTAATCTGTTTTTACGACTTCAGCAAAATCTGTTTTTACGATTCAGCAAAATATTTTGAATGAATTTTGGAAAATTTTAAATAATATCAACGAATTTTGGAAAATTTTAAATAATTCAAATTTGCCAGTGAAATTCCATCCATGCACATTATGTTGCAATATAAAGATAACGGCAAGGTGCATTATTGTGTAAAAGGTATTCCCCTTTTCTTTTTTCGGGTTTTAAGCCAATTTTGTAGTGGGGTCACTGGTGAGCCTAACATTCACTGTAACATGGTAAAAGTCCAAACAACACTAAACGTTATAATGACATTAAATGTCTCCATGCCCTACCATTATCACGGGAATCAATATTCCGAAGGATAATGTCTCGCAATGTATTATTTTGTTTTCAAAGGCCAACAACCCTGACCCATGTTATATCATTATTAACTTGTTTTTTGGGAATCTTTTTAATTAATTTAATAATAAACCTTTGTAAACTACAACATGGATAATTCCAAAATAAAAAATGTAAATATGCAAAACATTCAACTTATCAAATTATTATAAAGTTTCTAACATTTACTTAACCGTAATCCAAGTTAGCATTATGATCAAGAGAGGAAGTCTCCACGAAAATTTCCATATATATATATCTAGTAGATTTATTAATTTTAAATTGAGGTAGTAAAATTAATGATAATGGAATGATTGTATTAGTTGTAAAATTAAAGTTATTACCATTTGGATTTATCGTATAATTTGAATTTATCAAGCGTCGGAGGGATCGTTTTCATATATATATATATTTTTTAATGGAAAATTTGAAGAAGTGTTTGCACCTCGAAAGATTTGATCCCTCTTGGCCCTTGATAAATCATGGTTAAGATGGATCTAGGCTGGTTCTTATACTTAGAGCAATATATGGAATTATTCCATCCAAAATAACATATTACTAAAACCTCATCTAAAGTTACTTAAATAGATGTTACATTAAAATAAAATAAAAATTAAGAAATGTGTAAAAGTGGTTAAAAAATAAAATTACTTAATTTAGACTTTAAATCTTTATTGATTGAAATTTTGGAACTTTGTGAATACTTATTATTTATAGAATCAAAATGATAAATCTATAACATTTCTACTCAAAAATGTTTTTCTTAGTAAAATCTCCATGCAAGTACATTTATTTTTCCATTCAACAAATTAAAACATTCACAATTTGACTTATGGTGAATTTCATCTTTACCTTAAAGCAAATAATGTGCAAGTATGTTTTTAAGAATTAATATTGTCTCATGTTTTATCTTAATAATATTATTAAAACTTATCATATTTAAACGTTGTAGAAGATTTTATAGAAAATACTTTAGAGTTAGTGATTAAATGTGGGCACATAAATTGAAGAGTAAGACAATATTGATCCTTAAGTTGCATTTTACAAATTGCTTATTTGAGACTTCAAACAATATTGATCCTTAAGTTGCGTTTTACAAATTGCTTATTTAAGACTCCAAACAATATTGATCCTTAAGTTGCGTTTTACAAATTGCTTATTTGAGACTTCCATGTAGACATATAGCCTTTGGATAATATCTAATAATATAAATTAACTTAAGTGCATTTTTTAATTTGTTTGCTTACATTAATGCTAAGGAAAATTGCTTTATACCATGCATCCTTGTTGCCTTTTAACTTCCTACACACCTTTAGTATTCTCATGAGACGAACTTAAACATACATTTTTGTAAGTTATAAGAGATACATCTAAGTTTTCATGGGTATTGTCATAGATTCAATTTATATATGTTTATAAAAGAGAAATCCAACGTGTTAACACATTAATGTTGTCAAATATGAACAACAATTGGTTAGTATATTAGAACCATCTTTAAGACAATATATAGTATTATAATCTTACAACATATAGTACTATCCATTCTATATATGTCAATTGTATAGTTAATATTTAACAATAATGTCATTGTTGAGATTGATAAGTGATTGAGGCCATTGGACACATACTTTAAAACATTAGGGTATATTAACATAAATAAATAATCAAAATGACTATCTAGTATTCTTGATGGGATTTGAAGAGAACACCTACTAATAATGATGTGATTTGAGATTGGTAATTTAGTGTTTATATGAATGCTTGAAAATATATAAGATGCATTCAAGATGATTATTTACACCTATTTAAAGATTATTTGGTGACTTTTCTCTAAGGATGTTGCCTCTTGAGAAGGTAATAAACACATTAGCATGTAGATTTGTAACAACCTTGGTTAAAATTAATGTAAAAATACATATAAGACCACGGTCATGGGACATGTATTCCAAGCTAAATGGTGGAGGAAACATCCTAGTGGGTGTTCATTTCAGTTATTATGGCTAAGGAAATTGGCAAAGGCAATGGAAAAGGTTTTGGAAAGGCAAAGAGACATTATTTGACATTTTATTTATGAAAATAATGGAAATTAGGAGAAAATGAAGGTGAAAGGTCACAAGTTGCATGTGAGGAAGAAAATGAAGGAAAATAAAGGAAAATGAATAAAATAGAGGCCTCATTAATAAAAAGGCTTATGAGGATTAGTCAGTAAAGTTTTGACAGGTTTGGGTGGAGCTCTCTTCTATTCTCTCTCTCTCTCATACTCTTAGAGCATTCTTGGAGAGTGTGGCATACTTGGAGTTTTGGGGCAAGAAGGCAAAGGAAGATTAGTAAAGCGCAAGAGGACATCGGAATCAACAACTACAACAAGTTTTGTTTGTAGGTATGGAGTTGCATGTATGTTTTCCTCACTAGTTTTGGCATGCATGTGGTTTATTGGTTATGATCTGTCATTAGCATGGAGAATTTCCTAGATTGATAGTGGATTTTCCTAGCCTTGCCATTTCCTAGATAACCATGGTGTTGTGGGTTTATTTCTTTGTATTTCTGGTTGGTTCTCATGTTTCTTTAGGTTGGGTTGAGTTACTAGTTCTTGGAGTCTTGGTTGGACAAACGCTCTGGAGCTCCGCAACAACTTGGGTTGAGTTATTAGTCCTGGAGCCTTGGTTGGAAAAACACTCTAGAGTCCTTCGTGGGTTGAGTTACTAGTCCTAGAGCCTTGGTTGGAAAAATGCTTTAGAGCTCGACAACGGTTGTGGGTTGGGTTACTAGTCCTAGAGCCTTGGTTGGAACAAACGCTCCTAAGCCCTAGAAGGCTTGGATAGAGACCAATTTGATGATGGTTTTGTGATGTTCGATTGTGAGGTGGAATCACTGTTTGATGGGTTGAGGTGGTTTGGCCTCTGAAAACCCTGGATGGTTTTGATTGATGTGTTTTATGAGATCCCACATTCATGCTTGGAATATGGCACGGGGGTGATTGGCTAAAGAGAGATTTGGCTCAGTTATGTCTACGATTGGGTGGAACGTGGTAGTCCCATACCGGGTTGGCTTTTGCGTTATTAATATAAAGTTATTTATCCTTGTTATCTCATGAGTATTATACTAATTTATATGTGGATTATATGGTTGTTGTTTCCTTGGTATTTATGTTGTTATTATGATGGTTATGAATATGTATTGTGATAGTGGCTATGTATGGCTCCCATCATGTTTTTAATTGTATATGAATGAACAATGCATCTATGGCCTAATGGATGGAACTACAACTAAGTGATAAGGAAACAATGCCTCATAGCGAATCTCAGATAAGTATAAGAACCCTATGCTTAGATCTATCATTTACACCTGTAGATTGCATTGATACCAAGTGTTTGACATAATGTTAATCTTGGTTGTGGATTGTTAGGCCTAGTCCTGTAGCTAGTTTTTGGTTTATTAGTCTTTTTTTCATGTGTTTAATGGATTCCGGAAGTAACAAGGTTCTGGGTAGTGGCCGGAATTTTGGGCTTGAAAAGTGCCTTAAAATCTCCAGACTTTGGCACAAGTCTATTGGAAATAGTCTCGAGACGCAAGAATGAAGGCTTGTGGGAGCATCCATAGCCCTCTGGATGTTGGCATGCCCATAACATGGGAGCATACAGAGGTCAAGATGTCTAAAACCTCAGTAGGACTCATGGGTTGGTTAGTAGAAAGGTTGGGATGGTTCTTAGGAGTCATATTGTTGATGTTGAAGGTCTGTATGGTATATTTCCATTGGTTCCACTTCCTTAACGTGGCTTAGGATGTCAAATCATATCATAGTAACTTATTGTCACATGTTTACCTCAGTTGGACACTTACTTGGGTATGCGTGGGAGGAGGGTGTTACAGAGTGGTATCAAAGCATGGTTCACCCCTCATGCTAGATGGGTTGTGTGTTGGTCATGGATTCATGTTGGTTGCATATGTGTTCCTTATGCTTGTAGTCCATGTGCTTGTTGCATTTGCATGATGTTGATCATGGTTGTAGTGATGTTGTCATGTGAAGGTTGATGGTGTTGTTGTGGGATGTGTTGTCATGAGTGTATGGGTGTATATGCTTTGTTATGCGTGTTGTTTTATATATGCATGCATTATCATGGTTATGGTTATGCATGTATGGTAGATTATAAATGCATTGTGAGGTTATTGTATGCAATTAGGTCATCATGATGATATTTGTATGTTATGATGCTAATGTGTTGGCTAAGATAGAGCAGGAGTTGCAAATCATTAAAGTGAAGTTGCAACATTTAACCTCGAGGCAAGAGCACGTCGTCATGCAGGTTGTATATTGGGTATGCATGTATGTAGGTTAAAGATTTTGTATATGCATTATGGTTATGTGTATGCCTTTCATTCTATTGAGGTTATGGTTACATGCATGATAGATACTAGTTGAATAGTGTAGTCATATGCATATGTGTCAGATAGTCATAAATGATAGTGGCTTGTGGTTGTATGCATTGCTATTTTGTTTTTTGTTCAGATAACTTAATGATTATGTTACACGTTGTTGATGAGTATGTTATAGGTTAATTTGGTGTTGTTATATGATAGCTAGCTTGATGATTAGGTCATACATTGTTAATGAGCATGATATAAAACTTGTTGATGTTATATGATAGTTAGCTTGATGATTAGATTATATGTTGTTGATGAGCATGATGTATAACTTGTTGTTGTTATATGCTAGTAACTTGATGATTAGGGTTATTACATTAAGATCTTGATGTTATATGTGTCATGCTAAATTAGATTGGCCTATGCAGATGATTAGGCTTATGACATTTAGGTATGAGTCAACTTATTTGTGACATTATGTTATACTAATCTAGACTAATCGTACATATGTGATTGTTATGCATGAATGACAGATGTTTATGAGCTTTTGAGGTGAACATGTTAGTTAGTTACTATTATGGATATCATGATCTTATTTGTGTTTGAGCTGATGTGTTGTGAAGTTATATTGTGCTAACTAGATTGATTGTGCAGGCAAGATAGCCTCCCTTGAGACACATTAAGGTATGAGTTTGCTTATGTCGTATACTTGGTGCTTCATTGTTTGATTATGTCGTCTATTTGGTATTTGAGTGTTTGGTGTCTATTATGTCATCTAGTTGATTTATTTAACATGGTATGTCTACAAGTTGGTTGAATGTTTGATGAATTGTATAATACGAGTATGTGTTCAAATGATCTTGTTTTAAGATGATTGTACTAACACATATGTGTTGAGATAGCTGATATGTATTTGAGTGTAAGTAGGTGATAGTTGTAGCATTATGTATTATGGCTGATGAATGTGAGTTGATTGTTGAGTATGACACAGTTGCTAGTCTTGGTGAAGGTTGATTTCAAATTGATAGATATGATTGTCTTGATATTTGGAACATGTGGTAGACATGTGTGAGAATTTGCAAGAAACATGCTTTGTATTAGTATGACAAGGTAATAATTGATTTTTTTATATATAACTAATACTTGGATGATGTGATAGTGCATAATAAGACTCAGTTGCAGCAAGGTAATTGGTAATAAAAGGAATTTGGTAGGAATTCCTTTTGCCATGTTTGGAAACCCTAATTCCAAATGAATGAGTGCTTTACATGCAGGAAGTCTTCTTAACCTTAATCTTGTCTGACATTATGTGGATATGTGCTAGATTCATGGACATGTATATGATAGGTATATTAGCTAGTCTCTAGTTACAGGTGGATATGTCAAGGGAATTGGAGTCCCTTGAGAAATGGCGTGGATGTGTTTAGTTGCAAGACAACATGCTTGGCATAACAAGATAAGGTAACTAGTGTATTTTTATGCTTATTTATGCACTGACAATTATGTGTTTATGGCAATATGATGTAGGGGATTGCATGGAAAAGGGAGGTTGCCATGAAATCTTGAAGAAGGCTCAGGTTGAGCTTTCCTTGGGAACCATGGGGATTGAGTCACGGTGTTTGTTTCTAGTCTTGTGCTTTTTGTATTTTGTGTTTTGTTGAGCTTTATTTGCGGTTTTGTTTATTTATGATGCAAGGCCTTGGCACTTTGTTTGCGGTTTCGTAATGTTATTGGTTTTCATGGTTTTCCTCTTGTTTGTTTTTTATCTTGCCTTTTAAGTTATGAGTCTTGGGAATTGCTTGGGAAAGAGTAAAGTTAGTGGAGCTTTAAGAGAGATGTGTGGAACCCAATAGGTAATGTAAGACTCGGATGAAGTCGATGCATGTATAAAGGAAGTTGAAGGCAAGAGTATGACAACCAGTTGGATTGGTTGGGTCCATTGGTGTAAATGGATGATGACAGGAGAATCATGAAAAAGGTAATCAAGAAAGGTGAAGTAAATGGATCTGAAGCATCAGATGCATTGGCTATGTTGGGATTTATTGTTCTCAATATGGTGCATGTTATGAATAGATAAAGGGAGTTCTCTTAACCTTGACCTTATGATATCTAGTAATTATGTTGTGACCATGATTATGTTGATGTTCATATATGTATACATGTATGTATGTATTTATTTCATGTCTAACAAGGTCATCATGGATCATGATTATTTTATGCTAATGTTTATGTGTACATATGTATGTATGTATGTCGTTGACTGCCTAGACCATTATTATTTTGTGTTGATGTTTATATGTATGTATGTGTATGTATGCATATCATTGTCTGACGGGATCAAGATTGTTTATGCTAATATTTATGTATATCTATGTATGTATCCATGTTAATCTATGTCACTGTCCGACAGGGTTGTCAGGGATCATTCTTGTGAAGGAATGATTGCTTATGTAGGTGAATGGCATGACGAGGTTCTTGGTCTTATGGGAATCAAGACTTGGGAAAAGTAGTCCTGACAAATCTACGAGGTCAGAATCATGTGGATATGAATTGATATTATGTTATTATAATATTTTTATGTTATGGAAAGGATAGGGTGAGGGATACATCAGCGAAATGAAAATAGTGTGGTCTGCGGCATGTTGGGACAAGCATGGATAAGACACTGGAAGCCAAGTTGGGTGGTAGAGAAAATGTGGTTTTGGATGTGTGGTACTACTATTGTGCATATGTTGTATATATTGTACATGTTACATCTACGATTTTGTGCACATGTGGTGTTGTGTATATATAGTGTGTGTACATGTTGTTTATGCAATGATTATGTACAAGGTGGTACAAATAATGTTGTGTGAATGTTGCATATGCAGTGTTAGGTATAGATTGTGCTATGTACATGTTGGATATGCAGTGTTGTGTACGTATGGTATTGTGCGCATGATGGATATGCGGTGTTGTGTGCATATGGTGTTGTGCGCATGTTGGTTATTCAGTGTTGTGTACATAGGGTGCTATGTACATGTTGTATATGCAGTGCTACGTACATATGGTGTTGTGTGCATTTTGTACATCTGGTACTATGCACATATGGTGTTATGTGCATGATTATATATGTAGTGTTGTGTGCATGTGGTGTTGTGTACATGTTGTACATATGGTGTTGTGTACATGTCGTGCATATGGTGTTGTGTACATGTGATGTCGTGTACATGTCATGCATGTGGTGTTGTGTACACGTTGTATAGGTGGTACAATGTACATGTGGAATTGTGTACACATTGTGCAGGTGGTGTCGTGTACATGTGATGTTGTGCACATGTTGTGTAGGTGGTGTGGTGTACAGGTGGTACTGTGTACATGTTGTACATATGGTACTAGTGTACGTGTGGTATCGTGTGCATGTCATATGTGTTGTGATGAGGGCATGTGGTACTATTTATGTGCATTGTGTAGTCATGTTATCATGACATGTGTACTCATCATGTTGTACTTTGTGTAGTACATGTATTGTATTGTGTTGTATGCTGAGTGTAGGTACATGTATTGTGTGGCATTGTACATCGGGTATAGATGTATGTATTGTGTTATACATTGGGTTTAGGTGTATATATTATGTGGTGGTGTATACTGGATGTAGGCATATGTATTGTGTTGTGTTGTACAATGGATGTAGATGTATGTGTGGTATGTCAGGTGTAGGTGCATGTATTTCATGGTGTTGTATGTCATGTGTGGTTGTATGTGTGTGATGCACACTATGTGTATGTGCAAATGGTTTAGGAGAAGGCATTGGGAATTTGTTTGGTGTGGCAATTGGTTCGGTGTGCGTACATAATAAGGACAAAGGTAGAAGCTAAGGATTGATTAAAGGATAAGTATCAATATTTTATTTCAGTTTTATTATACATGTGATTTATGATTCTGGTCTATGATGATTACATGTTATCTATGATTATGGTTTAGGATGGTTGCATGTGATTTATGATTTTAATTTATGATGGTCGAGTTTGAGCTAACCAGATGTTATATGTTTATACATGATGATTTGGTCAAACATGCTAGATCGACTTGTTGTGAGAGGAAGCGAACAAAATTGCAAGTATAACTTATTGACGTACAAGCAATGAGGTATAATTTGAAGTTATTTCAATTTAGTTTGAATCTAATAGAAATTATGTGCTTGGTACAGGAAAGAATAAAATGCTCGGTTGGGTGGTCGAAACTCACTGCAAGAATTAGCAGCGATAGTGAAATACATTTGAACATGCAACAATATGTCGGTAAAGCACTTCAGGAGTAGGGCCATTGTGGGACACTAGTATCCAATAATGTCCATTAATTTCCATGAGCATGATTTGACTGGTATGATGATTTGAGGCAGGGACATGCCTTGGTTTTTGTATCTTCCGATGTGAGGAAGTCTTTCCAAGGGATGGACTACCCGAGATGGGGGTGCTAGTGGAAGTTGGAAGGTGAGTGACTGCACGGAAGGGGGTGACCGGATTTCCCAAGGGACTGTGTAGCAGAGAAGGGAATGCCGGGGATGAAGTTGTTTTGGTCATTAGCATTTCTAGATGGAATCAAATGCACATTGGGAGTGCACCCTGGAATAATAAGCCAATAACTATTTGCTGAGAGGACAAGTGGTGTTGGATCATAGCGTTGGAAATTGGAGGCAGATTTGACTTTGTAGTGGATTCTAGAATTCCTGGGAAGGAGATGAATCCTGGTATTACTTTGAGGGTGAAGTTGCGAGCCTTTGGATTCCCTTGTTGTGGATGCAGGCATCATATCTTTTTATTTGCTTGTTGATAAAATGTGCATATGTGTATATTATTATAAATATTGTATCAAGATGGATTTATAAATCTCCATAGGCAATATGATTATTTGTTGGGTGTGTTAGGGCTTGGATCTACCTCAGGCTAAAGGGAGGCAATTCTAGGGTAACATCAAACCACGCTTAACTTGGTAGCTATCCCTACCATGTCGGGAGAGGGCTCTCTCCTTATCAATCTCCATTAGGATATTGGCAATTAAGGCTTGAGATGACTGAATTTAATGTAGATTTTAGGCTAGGTATAGTAGCTCAGGGTTTCTGGTTTGATTTTTAGGTTTGGTTGCTACATCAAATAGCGCAGGCAACTTGGGTCTGGGAAATCAAGTCAGAATTGCAAACATGTTCTATGGGGCGAGATAGATAAGTGTTTATGCATTAGTAATTGAGTGAAATGGTTGATTTAAAACTGTTGAGAGGCTAAGGAGGGCATGCAAAGAATATGAATCCTCTTCAGACTGCTGAAAACATTAAAAACTAAATGCATTCCCAAGGCAAAGCACTGATATCAATGTATTTTGCCTATTTTTCTTGATTCATTTAGTTTAGAGGAAAGGAAAGATTTTGAAATATATAGCACATGAGAAAATATTATTACATAAGAAGAAACAATACAAAAACACAGTATCACAAGAATCCCACAAAAATAGCTGCAAAACCTGGTTTTCTTCCTTGCCAATTTTCTGATACAAGTATACAATGTGTGCACCACTTCTAAAAAGTCCAACCTTTACAAATGACTGAGAAAAGACATCATATAGACCTCAAAACCATCTGAGCTATCCATCAGGGGTCAAATCCATGAGTCAAGGAACTGTTTCAACAACATCTAAACTAGGAACAAGAAAATAGGTAATGGAACAGCTTGCCTCTAAAACTAAGGAAATTGATACATTAAGTTTAAAATCACCTTTTCTTTGATGTATCTACCCCATCAAATGTTTTACATCAACATTTAAACCATATTACATCATTTACCATGCAAAATTTACCAAGAAAAGAAGAAGAAGTCAACTGGTGAAGAAATTGGGCAAAATTTGACTTTTAGGCAAAATTGACAAAAATTTGCCTGATGTGCAGTGCCTTGAGCCTGATGCACAACGCCTCTTCAAGGATAATTTTGGAGGGCTTCCATTTATCCAAATCAAGCCCAAGATAGCTTGTTGGAAAGCCCTTCCTGTCTAGTTTCTGTAACACTTTGAATATTCTGATTTGGAGGTCATTTGACCCCTCAAAAGTGGATTCTCCCAAGACTAGTTCCTGTGTGTCCAAAAAGTGGCAGAGAGGGCATCTTTTGAATTTTTTTGCCCTTTTGGTGGCCAAGATCTCCTCCAAAATTGATAAAACTTTCTGGGTTTGCTTAGTTTTTGATGTTGAATCCAAATCTATAAGTCATTTGGCAAGAGGATGCACCAATGACGTTGTGCATCAGCCAGAATTTCATGTGCTGCCTAATTCAAAAATTGGAAAATGACAAAATTGTTTCAAAATTTGCCCAATTTTGGCTCAAAGTTGCATCATGGGTTACTTTTTTGGGCTAAAGTCACATCAGCCAAAATGTTGAGCTTTTCATCCTTCTTTTTTCCTTTTAGGGTCCTCCTTAATCTTGCATTAAGGTGCTTGATCCTCTTGTTGCATATTCTATTCTGGGTCAAATAATGGTGGGCCATATGACTTAGCATCTTGTTGTCTCTATTTGCTTTCTTCAGAAGGCCCTCAAAGTGGATATTTACCCTTTCAAGCCATATCTCTCTCTCATGATCCACTTAGCCCTCTCTAAATTAACTGACAAAGCTTGTATTTTGTCCTCTTGCTTCTTGATGTTCATGTCTTTGACAATCCTTGGATCTTGAGCATCCAAGTCAATGACATTAACTCTTTGTGTCTCCTCATGGTCAACAAGGTCAAAATATCTCTCCATTTTTATGGCCGTGAACACTTGTGCTTATATGGACAATGGTGAAGTGAAAACAAAGTGGAGGAATGAAGTGGACAAAGTGTATGGAGGGGTATGTGAATGTATGAGATGTAAATAGAGTTTAGGGAATGTGAACGAGATTTAGGGGAGAGGGTAGGGTTTTTAGGAGAATAGGTAAGGTTTGTAGGGGAGTAGGTAGAATAGGTTTTGTATGTGGAGGTTTAGGGTTTTATGTAGAATAGGGTTTGGGAATTGGAAAAAATAGATGAAGGGAATAATGTCTAGGGAGTTAGGGAAGGGATTTAGAGATAGGTTTTGGGCAAATGGATTTAGGGCATAGGGTTTTAGAAGGAGAATGATAAACAACTATGGCATGAAATATATGAGGTAGTTTTAGAGAAAAATTAGGGTTTAGTTTTTAGAGAGGTGTAAACCACCAAAAATTCATATAAGCCCTAGTTTCAACTAAAAAGAGGCTTTACTTACTTGATAGGAGGTGACATGAGGCAATTGCAGTGATTGAAGATGATTTTTAGAGGTTTGGAAGCTTCACAGCCCAATGAGCAGCACCACCAACCCAATGCGCAGTGCCACCAACCCAATGCGCAACACCTCCATGATGCACAATGCCAATGTATTTTTCTGAAGGAATTTTGGCTCTAATGCGCAGTGCCTCCCTGATGCACAACACTAGCCTCATAATGCGCAACGCCATTGTTCCTATGCGCAACGCCAACTTCAAGGCACATTTTGACTAGCTTCCCAATGTCGAAATTGGGCATGTGATAGCTCATTGGAAAAGCTTGTCGGGTCTACTTTCTAGAAAATCTTAAATTTTTAAAATTTTAGTTCATTTTCCCTATCAAAAGTCAAATCTCCCAAGACTAGTAAAAATGTGCAGAATGAGGTTGCCTAAATGCAGAGTGTTGTTGCGGTCAACTTTTAAAGGTCTTACTCAACTCCAAAATGAGCTCATGATAGCTCATTGAAAATATCTCTCTATCTAGATATCATTTAAATCATCAATAAAGTCATTTGAACATCCCAGCTAGATGAAATCTTGATTTTACCAAGGTCACTCTAGAAGTGCATCAATCCTCCTAAGGCCAATGATGTTTTCGACATTTCTCCCAAGCCATGAACTTGTGTAAAAATTGAAAGAGATTTTTCTTCTTGGGTCTATGATGGACAAAAACCTCTCTCACTTTTGTCAAATTCATCTTTTATTGCTCAGAAACATAGTTTGAAGAAAACCTATCCTGATATGTGGAACAAGGGATTTGTAGAAATGAAGGGAAATGAAGGGGATGAGGGGCTTTTAAATTCTTGAGAAAATTTTGGGAAGTAGGGAGGGATGTTAGGAAGTAGGGAAAAGTGGAATTTCAAAGATTGAGTGAGGGGAAGGGGTCCAAAAGGGAAAAACACAGGCCTAGCCTAGCAAATTGTCAAATTGTAGCAATAAGCTAGGATTCATGGGAAAATGACGAATTTGAGGGATATCAGTGATGGGAATTATTTAAGAAGGTATTTAGGGATCGGGGAAGGTGTATCAACATCATGACACAAGTTTTGTTGATCATTTGGCCATCTAAGAAAAATTACCTTCAAAACCCTAAGAGAGGGAAATGGGCCTTACCCAAGTACAATTGAAGCATGAACAAGATGTAAAATGACCCATTGGAACCTGAAATGATGATAACTCTTTGAATGATGGTACACTCAGCCAAATGGTGAGACACTTGGAAAAATTTTGAAAACAAATCCTAGACCTAAGACCTGGTGATCGAATTTTAGTTGAAGACTCACTGAAATGACAAAATTTGACTTTGACACCCTAAGACCACTTTGTAAGAGCATGTTTGATCACTGGTGGAAGGCTTCAGATACCGACACTAACATTGGATCCAATGGGAATGGTAGCTCCTTGGAGGTGCCAAGAACATCGTAGACCAAGTAGCCTTATCCATTGGGCATGGAGTCAAAAACACAAACTGAAATGGATGTCTAAATACTGATAACTCCAATACACAAACTGACTCTTACTCTACTAAAAATTGACTCCATACCAAAACATAACTAACAGACTGGAAACTATACTCAAAATGGAGCTTATTCAATAAAACCTACTCTAAGTGTTCTAGTCATCACTTGATCAAGTGAAGTGAAACAACCAATGCAACCAAGTAACCATTCTAGCTGCTGTTTACATTCTCCACAAGTGCTTGCTTATGAACAACAAGAGAAAACTATTGAAAGGAAACTCCCTTGAAAACTTGTAAACAAATCCAAATTTTCCCAAATTGAATAATATGGATTCTCTATCCAACTCCAAAAATACTGCATAAGGATCTTGAAATTCATGTGCACTGGGACTTAGCTCATCCGATGGATTACTTTTCTCCTCCTCATACCATGAATGCAAACTTTAGTTTAAGCTTTGTGACGAGACTTCTGCTAAAAATGACAAAGAAACCGGCTACCGATCAAGTTTGTATCAATACATGTTTCAATCTCACAATTAGCTAATGGAGAAGGACTTTGAATGCAGACATCATCCAACACATCAGCTATTGGATCATGAAAAACTTGAAAAGACTGTCACAACCCATTTTTGATTGGTTCCAATGAGATGGCATGATTTTCTATAGGCTGCTCATCCTTTGTTGAAGATATACTATGCAAATTTCCCTTCAAAAACTGAAATGATTCGAAACAGAATGGTACAGAATCATCTTACATCATTTGATCATATGTTCAAGATTCCAAGTCTTCATCTGCAACTTGAAAATCAATGGCATTCAGTGGCTACAAATCTAGATACGAGAAGTCTTGAACAAGGATCTCATTGCCCTCTAGATGGTCTAGATCAAAACTTATCGACAGTTGATTTCTAATTGAATGAAAGTTGTCTCTGATGATTTGAAACAAAGCAAAACAAAAAGACAAATATCCTTCACTTACTTCAAAATTTGTTGCACTTTCCTCCTTACTTCCATAGCTGATATGCATCGGCTGATCACTGTATTCGAGCAGCTTAAAGTGGACTTCCTCCTTCCACAAACTAACTGCTGATTTATCTACAAAACTAGCTTCTGTTTGGAGGACATAATCATCATCATACTGATCAAACTGAGGCAAACCATTAGTAA